>CM040118.1:397496991-397659276 GCA_022559845.1 Amorphophallus konjac
TATCTTTTATTATGCTTTAGGCCATGTTGGGCCTAGGTTTGGTCCCTGCGTGGACACGTTATCTAGTTTCTTTCCTATTGTTATCAGGCTATGTAGGGATAATGGGCTTCTTCCTCCCTTATTGGGCCTAGCCTTGGTCCTTGGTTAGTGGGTTAGGGTTAGGGTTTGGAGAGGAGGGCGCAACCCCCCACCTAGGGTGGCTGCGCCTCCTTTCCCCTCTTGCCCCTCCTCTTTCCTTTTTAGGCCCCCCTCCTTTCCCCTTTCCTCCTCTCCCCTCTTTCCCCTTTGGGCGCCCCCCCCCCCTTGGATTCCTCCTTGATTGGAGGAGGATGGATCGCACCCCCCCTGTTTGGAGGAGGGATGGCCGCCCCTACCCCTCCCTTTTGCGCCCCCCCCTTCCCTTTGGCTTGGGTGAAAACCCTAATTCCCCTTCCCCTATAAGTAATCTTCTCCTTGTACTGATCACGGTTTAGACATAATTTGAATACAAAAATGGATTATTGTGCAAGGCATTTGCGCCCCTCTCTCTCTCTTTCTCCTCTCCTGCGACGGGAGAACGGCGAGGTGTGAAGCCTCAGCCCTCGGTGGACTCCGGGGTTCCCTCTTATCCTCATCTTCTTCCTCAACGGTTCGTGTGCGTGATTCCAGATTTCTGCCCCGACTTGTAGCAGAGCTCGCGCCCCCTTCTTGGACGAGTTTTGCCACGATCTATTTTCTGGAGATACGTCTGCGGATCAGCTTCGCGTCGGCACCGGTTTTGCATCAATCGGAGATCGGCACTGCCCGTACCGATTTTCTCCGCCGACCTGCGCCAGCACCACTTTCTCTGCTCGCCCAGCGGGGAGACCCTGATTGCGGATTTTCCCCAGGCCTCCACGCTGCGTCTTTTGCGCTGGTTTCTTCAGGGTTCGTGGATCTCCGAGTCAGCTTTCCAACGCCGCCGACGGCGTCGCGTTTCGACATCGTCACCGTCCGTGGCGGTCGATCTCGTGGGGTTGCGCCGGCGTGCCTGCACAGTCCGCCCAGCGAACCAACCCCAACTTCCAGCGGCTCCTGCGACTCGTGTCGGCATCATCTGCCGACGCCGTTTGGCCGAGGGTCACCTCTGCCAGTCAGCTCTCACCTCCAACCGGCCCGGACCTGTTCGGGCACCAGACGACCGAGTTCCGGATTTTACCGACGGCGTGCGCGGTTCTGCGACCACAGAACGAGACCTGGTTTTCGGCAGCGCCCACGGCCACCACCGGCGCATCCAGCGCGTCCCCTCTGGTCTGAGCGTTCCTCCAGCCATCAGCAACGCGTCCTCTCTGACGGTGCCTCGAACGGACATCGCATCAACCCGTGGGACCCGTCTCCGTCCAGGCGCGCGCGACACCGATTCTGCAGCATCGCGCCCGTCATCGAGTGCGGCCCGTCAACCCGTGTCCGGCAACCCGAACGTATTGTTTGTAGCCTCTTACCTCCCTGCGAGGAGTGGGCCATTATTGGGGGTTGTAATTTATTGCCCTGGTGTATCGGGTTGTTGGTCCACGGCCGGGGTTCCTTCCCCACGCCTAGGCGTGGAGGTACGCGCTCCGACTCCTCCACCTTTGCTTGCTCTTTTAGTATGTGATTGAATATGCCGCGTGAGAGAGAGTAGGCGCCTAGCTACTTTTGCCATCACCGCGGACCGTGAGTGAGAGCACCCGTCCGTTAGCACTAGCCGAGCTTCGAGCTAGGACTCGACTCCCCTTGTCTTTGGAGGTCGACTATACGCCTAGACACGTGCGCTTCCCTCCTTGGGACGGCCGAGGTCGGAGTTTCTGTTGAGAGACGTCCCTCATTCTGTGGGATATCACGGTGGTCAGCCACTTGGCGACCCTTGAGCGTGCTACTGCTGGCCTGAGTTAGAGTCTTTTGTGAGTCTTAGTCCGTGTCGGTCCCCGTCCCGCGTCATACCGGCTCCTCCGGTTGGTTCTTCTCCCCTTCTGAGCAGCAGCAGGGACCATGTCCCTTTTTTGGACATGATGGACGTAGCAGGCGACGGCCGTGGGGACCGTTTTCTCTGGTAAGATATTCTTCTGGTCAGTGATCTTCACCGGGGCACTTGCAGCAGTGCCTTGCTCATTGTCATCGACCTGCAGAAGGTCGGTGAAGACGACGCCCAAGCAGTTGGGCAGCCCAACAGCTGGGGGCAATGATCCAAACGCCAGTGGTACCGCCAGGTATCCCTCCTGAACGTGCATGTCGACCGGTTGCTTATCGAAGCACACATACGCGATTTCTGTTGTTATCATAGTTTCCTGAAAATAAGGAAAGCACACGGAATCAGAATTTTGAGGGGGGGGGGCCCGCTGGGCCTCCTATCTTTGGCATAGAGATGAAGGGAGACTGGGTCCCACCGGGCGTGCCAGACTTGTGGACGCGGGATTTTGGTCTCTTTTCTTTTTATTTTATTTTTATTTTTTGATATTTGATTATATTATCATTTATTCGGGAATTTCTCTTATTTCTATTTATTAGGCGTGCCAGTCATGCGTGACGATTTCATTGTGCGCTCGACTTGACTTGGTCAGTCGATTGTGAAGTCCGAGTCGGGACCAGAAGTCCGCCATATCATAAAGGCTATGACGTTAATTACGCCCTTCCAAGGAAGGACAACCCTTGATTAAACGCCGGAATAGGAGGCCTCATAAGACGAACAGATATTCACATGCTTAATTTTAAACTTCATACCAGGGCCAGGGAGGCGGGTAAGATAATAACATCAACCACAGAAACAGACCATATCGTTGAATCGGCGGTTCAAAACAATTATGCTTAGGGGGGAACCAGAAGATGGAAGATATCAATCACGGTCGAGGTGAGCCACGACCATGATGTAGGTTTAAAGCATCGATCAATATTTCGATAGCATTTCCTCTTAATCTGGATTATGCCGAGAGGGAAATAGGCTATCACTCACGGAGTGTCGGGATGAAAGCCGAGAGAAAGAGAGAGGTCCAACCTCCCAACCCGTATATATAGGCTATAGGGCAATGTATGATTTTTCCTTTGTGGAAAGCCGGCGGGACTCATGTAGTGACAGAATCCTCGCGAGCAAAAGGGGTTGTTCATAAGTCTAATATAGGATATCGGAGCATAAGGGAGTCTAACTTCCTTTTAAATTTATCCCCGGGCCAGATATGATGACTCATGGGCGTCCCTGGATTGGCTTGATTAAAGTGACGGGGGGTTCAATTGTATGGAGGAGTAGGCTCCTAGGGCAGGTTGGGTGTGCATGTAGGTTCCCGGTGCGAAAACCACCGTGCCGGGAAGGGTTCTTCATGAGGTACTGTTTGAGGTGCCGGGAAGTTGGTGTTAATGTCATTCTGCATGAAGGAGGGTAGTGTTCTCGGCGCCATGCGATGCCAAAGAGGGGTTAGGTCCTCGGCGCCAGAAAGATACCAGTGGGTTAGGCTCTCGGCGCATGAAGATGCCAAGGGGGGATCCCGGCGTGCAGGGGAGAAGGCCAAGCCGGTTCTCGGCGTGGCCAAGGTGCAGGGGCTTCCGGCGCGCAGGGGAGGAGGTCAAGATGGTTCTCGGCGCCTGAAAAGTGGCGCCGAGAGCTGTTCATCCAGTTCCCTGTAAGCGGGGCCGAGAGGTGTGAGGGTGCCGGGATAAGAACAGAGCTTACGGTACTCTGTTTTGGGGTTTCATGATGATCAGGTTGAAGCAAATGGGCCATAAGGAGTCAAAATGGCTCAATTCACTAGACTTCAACCTATTTCGGTGTAGGTTCCCAAGGAAGGCCAGGAACATAGAAAAGTTTGGGAGGGGAACAATGAAGTATAGGGAGCCTCTGTCACCATTGATAGATAAGGTCCCGGGGATAGGTTTCATGTCATCTCTGTCATCCTGGGATAATTTTGACAGCACCTCCCCTGGACTTGATATTTGCCAGAGAATGATAGACGATCACCCACGGAATGCCGAGGTGAAAGCCAAAAACAGAGGGGTATAGGGCCCCTGACGCCTGTATGTGCTTGCAGCACTATCTTGATATTCCTTTTGAGACCGTAGAAGCTTATGCAGTGGCAGAGCTTCCTTGGTCCTTAAGGTTATAAAAGCCGATCGAGTTCGGGAAACCACGTGGAAAAAGGGGACTCGTTCCCACTATATGTCACCCCTGAAGTGCATGTGATGACTCAAGGCATTCTTGATAGAATGTAGGGTATACTGAGCAGTTCACAAGGGTATCTGTGGGGTTTCTTCAATGATAGCAAGGATTTTCGTCCAAGGTTCAAGAGATGGAGGGTTCACGGCTTAAGGAGGCCCTCGGCTTGGAAAAGGGTGGTTCCCGGGGCCAAAACCATCGCGCCGGGAAGGGTTCTTCATAGGATACTATTCGGCGCGCCGGGAAGCAAACACAACATGAAGCTTCGCGCTGGGAAGGCTGCTTTGTGGGGGACTGTTTGGGCGCCGAGAACTGGCAAAGGGGAGCTCTCGGCGCAGGCGAGGTGGGGTTATCGGCGCGGGAAGACTCACGCCGAGGGCTATTCACTTGCTTTACTGTTTACAGGGCCGAGATGGATGAGGGCACCGAGATGGGTTTAGGGTTTTATGACACTCTGTTTTGGATTTAATGATGATCCAGGCTGAAACAAACAGGTTCTATGGAATCGAAACTGATCAGGTTATCAAATCTGAGCTAGATTAGGTTTGGGCTTCATAGAGGCATCAGGGTTCAGGAGGGATTTGGGGAGGCCGAGGTCTGGAGGCCCCCATCTATCGCCATTATCACGCAGGGCCCTGGGGACAACCTTGATATGGTCATTCATCGCCCTGGGAGCCAAGAGATGACTGTCTCTGGACCCAGAGGCGATTTCGACCATGCCAACGGACAAAGTTTAAGCACTTAGAACTCCGGAGTCTCACAATCTTCGATCATTGCATAGCACGGCATCATCCCGGAAGCCAAGGGATGGTCTGTCCCGGGCTCTGAGATAAGCACGGACAGTGCTGCAACGAAAAGAAAACAGACGAATTGGCGGATCATTAATCCACTGGGGAAGGGGATCAGCATGCTACTAGTCTGAGAGAAGACAGATAACACGAAGAAAGACGATAGAGCTTGAGAGGAATCAAAATCAGGCTTGAACTGTAGCCCATCATATTTATTCATTTTACGACATCCATCAGGGAAGATACATAGTAAGAAAACCCAGGCGATACATCATTCCAAGTCTCAGACCGATCACAGGGAGAGAGTGAGGGAAAGGGGATAAGACAGACGCCGAGATATCCCGGCTACATTCAAGGAATCGAAACAAAACTTGAACGATTACATGAAGCAGAAGAAAAGAAAACATGGGGGAGGGCGGAGCATTGACTCCTCTCCCTCCCCGGATGCCCACCTGGAGCTTCTTCCCTTGGGATTGATCTCTTCTCTCTTTCTTTTTTTTTCAGCGGAGGAGGCTCTCTCTCTCTGTAGGTTTCTTCTCTTTTCTTTCTTTTTGATCCACCGCCCGACCTCGATCCCCTTTTCATTTCAAAGAGGGTTTGTTTTTATAGACCCCATCCTCCCGTCCTCTCGGTGGAGGGCAGTCGGCGTGGCTCGTTCCGTTCGACACAGCTCCCGGCGCGACAAGTGGCCCCTCGTTGAGGTTCCCGGCGCTAATCTCAGAAGCCCAAACGGCCGGCCCATCTGGTGCCTTTAGGCCTCACACGTGCCTTAGGATTCTCTTTCTTATTTGAATTGATTTCCATCAAGACCGAATAAGGCCTCTTTAGTAGCGACATGACTTTGTTGAGATCTTCTTGAGGTTCCATCAGTGAACAAACTGGGGTTTAATCAGTATTGCCATCTGAACGATGACAAAACCGGGTATGTTTCATCAGCATTGTCAGCCGAACGGTGACAAGACCGGACATCAGCTTCAGTCTGAAAAGACTTCGGCCAGGTAGATGGTTGACGAGCTTCATCAGTGATCTTTCACTGTAGGTCTGACTTCCCTTTTCAATTCTGCTTCCACCTCTGTTCATTTTCAAGGTGTCAACAAGGGTCTAGATCATATAAAATCTCATCCCCTGTGTTGTAATATTCCCAACGCAATCCATCGGAAAGCCTGCAATGGCAGGACCCCATGGTTTAATGGGTTACAGAATGTAGGGGGAGAATTAACGCCCTTTGATATAGCTCCCGTGAGGCCCAAAGGGAAGGGCAATGCACACCCATGAGGGTAGGACATAATGGACGGGGTCTGTATGGCTCGCCGTGGTGGCGAAGGCATCAGGATGGCCAGACAACGTGAGGATATCAATGCAGAGAAGAGGAATGGTTTCGGCATGGAAGCTAGGTAGGCTCAGCACGATGGGGGGGGTCCAACCGGCGTGGGGGGCTCTCAGTGCGAAACTCGCACCGGGAGACACCGGCGCCGGGAGGCTTTCAGTAGGGGTTTTAAGGAGGTCTTAGAACAGGGTTTCGGGGGTTGTTCAGAGAGAGGTCTAATCCCGACTGTTTTGGATGATCGGAGGGGGGAGACTTTGGGGGAACACCCTTCCTCTGGGCCTCATCGGGGAGCAGAACCACGGACGGAAATCCCTGAACCACGTCCCCCTTTATTTCACATACGAGGAGCCATGAGATAGACTATCTCAGGCCCTCGAAATGTGGCTGGGGGGGAGGTGATAAATAATAGTAGTGAAGATGCTTCAGCAGAATTAGAAAATCAAACGATAAAACATGCCTAGTTATCAGTATCCTTAGCATGTAGCGAACCTCGGATGCAGAGACAGAAAGAAGAAGGTAATGAAAGGGCGGAATTCAACCCAATTCTCTCATTCTTTATTTCATCCAGACGACTTACACGCATGCTAGAGAAAGAAATCTGACTCAACAGAGAGAGAAATCTAGGCTTAATCCCTGAAAGCAGGTTACACTGGCATTCGATGCTATTGAAGCAAAGATGCTAAAAGAAAAATACAGAGAGAAATATTCAGACAGATAGGGAGGGGAAAGAGAAGGAGCTGCAGCTATCCGGCACTCCCACCTGGATCCCTCTTCGAGCCTCTGCCTCTCTCCCTTTTTCCTTTCTTCAGCTTCTTTCAAGGGCTCTCAAGTTCCCTCCTTCTCTTTTTTCTGTTCCACCTCTGGCCTCTTCTCTTCTTCCTTCCTCTTCTTTTTTCTGTTCGAAGGGCAGGCCTCTTATAGAGGCCAGGCCCTCATCCTTTCGGCATGCACTTCCCGGCGCGCCAGGATCGTCCTCCCGGCGCGGCCGTCATCGGCGCGTCCTGTCTCATATTTGGGCTTGGCCCATTCTCTTGTCGTTCGGCCCATTCGGTCCAGGATCCACTTGGTGGACTCCTTTCGACAATGGGATTCTTGATATATATATGTTAAGACTCCATGGGACTGTTTACACCTTGCATTCACAAACGTGTGCGAGGCACTGTACATCCCACTTCAGGACTATCAGAGATGTCTGAACATCTGTTTCAGCAGGCAGATGGTTGCCTGAATGTTGGTATAGTTTTATCAGCCTGACTATCTGAATGACAGCAGTACTGGACAGCGACCTAGCCACAGACGGCTTTAGTCAAATAACATGATAGGGGTAGTGGGTTTCTTCTATTCAGACTCTCAGATCTCCCAGGGATGGTACGTGAGCTGTGCCCTCGACTGATCTTCAGAACTATGAATTTGCTATGATCTCTTCTGACATATTTTAAGTGTCAACACAGGCGTAATGCCTTTTAGTAGTAGGGGTTTAGTTCTGGCTTCCGTGCCTCAAACTCCCCTTGCATCTATTTTATTATCAGCATTGAATCACCGAACACTTGGAGCATATGGATTCCCATGCTGAGTGCAATTTGCAGACCAATTATCAGAGCTTCATACTCCGCTTCATTGTTAGTGCATGGCTTGTTTATTGAGCATGAAGTGTATACCACTTCCCCTTTAGGTGATTTCAGAACAATGCCGGCTCCTGCTCAGACTCTAACCTGTCCAACTGAGGCAGTTTCTGTTCTTGACGCCCCATCAAAATAGAGGTGCCACATTACTGGTTGGGCTTCACATGCCTCCAATGTCTCGTCATCAAGGAGTTTAGCTTCTAATGGAACATCCTCTGGTGTAGGGTGTGCTATAAAGAAGTCGGCTACGGCTTGGCCTTTTACGGCCCTTTGAGGCACATATGAAATGTCGAATTCCATCAGGATGACGGCCCATTTGCCGAGTCGACCCTTGAGTGCTGGCTGAGATAATATGTATTTGAGCGGGTCTACCCCAGATATCAATTTGATTTCATGAGACAGCATGTAATGCCGGAGTTTCTTGACAGCGAAGACTAGCGCCAGACAAGTCTTTTCTATAAAAGTGTAATTTTCTTCAGTCCGTACTAACCTTCTGCTAAGGTAGTAGAGAGCTTGCTCTTTTCCTTCTTCATTTACTTGAGCTAGCATTGCCCCCAGTGAACAGTGAGTAGCTGCTATATAAAGAATCAGAGGTCTTCCTTTGATCGGCGCTCCTAACACCAGAGGGGTCTTCAGATATTCTTTCAACTTTTCAAAAGTTGTTTGGCATTCTTCATCCCAGAAGAACGGCATGTCCTTCATCATTAGCCTGTGAAAAGGGTAACATCGACCCGACAGGTTTGAAATAAATCGACGAATGTACGCCAGCCGGCCTTGCAAGGACCACAGCTCCGATAGACTCTTCGGAGGAGGGAGTTCTTGAATATCTTTAATCTTGGACGGATCAATCTCAATGCCCCTGTGCCGAACAATGAATCCAAGAAATTTCCCACTGCACACGCCGAAGGCGCATTTCATGGGGTTCATTTTCAGCTCATATTGACATAGCCTTTGAAACACCACCCTCAAATCTTGCAGATGGCCTTCCTTTCTTTTGGTCTTCACTACCAAATCATCAATGTAGCACTCCACTTTCTTGTAGAGCAAGTCATCGAATATCTTCGTCATAGCTCTTTGATATGTAGCGCCGGCATTCTTGAGGCCGAACGGCATTCTTTTATAATGGAATATCCCCTTTGGGGTGCAGAAAGCAGTGTGGATCCTGTCTTTCTTAGCAATCCAAATCTGGTTATATCCGGACGATCCGTCCATGAATGAGAGGGCTTCATGGCCAGTGGTGGCATCTATCATCACCTTGGTGATCGGCACAGGGAAGTCATTTTTCGGGCATGCTTTATTGAGGTCCCGAAAGTTGACACATATTCTTATCTGCCCATTTTTCTTTTTCACGGGCACTACATTTGCTAGCCATGTTTTATATTGGTTCTCTTCGACGAACCCTACATCAATGAGCTTGTCGACCTCCCCATTAATTTGATTGATCAGCTCGGCCCGCATTCTCCTGGAAGGCTGCTTTACGGGCTCTGCTCTTGGATCAATGGACAATAGATGTTGGGCTACATCGGGGTTCAACCCTGGCATCTCATTATAGGTCCAGGAAAAACAATCCCGGAACTCCCTTAGGAATTGTATATACTACTTTTGTTTTCTGCTGATAACAGTACACTAAGAAAGGTGGGTCTTAGATCCCCTTCACTCCCCAGGTTCACTTCTATCAGATCATCAACGGTTTGACCGCCGTCTTCGACTTCTGGTGGAGCTTCTTCAAGGTTGATGAAGCCTTCGTTGATGTAGTCTTCTTCAGCCTCTAGGGCCTCCAGCTCCCCGGCTAGTGATTGCTGGCTTTCTTCAGACGGGCTCTCTAAGGTTAGAGGAGCTTGTCTCTGAGCTTCTTGGCTCCATTGCTGAATTACCGGACCCTCCACCGGGCTTAGGCCAGTTCTGATCGACGGTTCTGGTGTCTCATCTTGTGTTTCTGACATAGGACCTTCTACCCCCTGGGGCTCTGTAGGTAAAATTTCTTCTACAGGATCTGCTAGGTCTTGCATGGCCCAAACGCTCAAACTCCAGGCAATCTCTTTCTTTCTCATCGGGCTGATCTTCTTCAGGTGTTCCCCTATCAAATCTGACTTCATCTTGGAATAGATCCTCCCTGGGAAGGGGTTCCTTCCAATACTAGCATAGTGTAACTTCATCTTGTTCCCTTGAGCTTTCATAACTGTCATGGGTTTCAGTACCACCTTTGGGGCATTGTATCAGTTCTTCACCATAGGGTGGGTAATCATCATAGTCTACCTCGAAGGGATCTTCATGGGTGAAATAGGTGGAGATAACATCTACCTCGGCCTCATAATACTCCTGTAGAGTATAGCCTAGCCCCGGATGCTGAGTAATCTTCAGCAACTCTTTGTTGTTGTTGGGCGGATCCCAGAGCTTCTGGAATGACTTCTTCTGGTCGACGGGCTGCAGCAAGGGCATTTGCATTTTGGCAAACATCCAGGAGACCCGTTGGGTAGTGTAATCTAGACCCAATATTGGCACCAGTATGTTAGCTGCCTCTTCTAGGATTACACAGTCTTCATCATATTCATCAACATGCTCTCCCGGATAGAATACCGTAGGGGGTTCGCCAAAACGGGGAACTTCCATAGTCTTCAGTGGTTGCACTGTCTGGCATTCTAGGCTTGGAATGGGTTTGAATAGTCCAAGTGGGACCTCAACAAGACTGAGCTTTTCTTTTATGTTATCATCTGCTTCGACAGGGTAAGTAGCTGGTGGTGCAATTCTAGCAAACTCCCCAGTTTGAGAAACACGGGTGACCTCCTGCTGCTCCACGTAGCCCAGAGGTGGTGGAGGGGACCATTCATCTGGTTCTGACATTACTTTCTTCTGGCTTGCAGGAGCTTCTTTTTCCTTCACCCCTTGGGAGACCTTTGTATAGAATGGTGCAACAAGCATGTGGCACTCATATACTTCGAAGGGGTGCAAATCTGCAAACACCCTCTCTTTTTTGCCATTGTGGCAGTACTTGATACATTGATGTAAGGTGGAAAGTACTATCCTGTATCTATGTAACCAGGGTCATCCCAGCAAAGCCTTATATGTGGTATTTGAATTTATCACATAGAATTGCACGGTGGTGGTGAAGTCGCCCAATGTGAGGTTGAATTCTGCCACTCCGAGTGGAGTCTCGCACTTCTAATTGAAGCCGGCAATCCTCATATCTTTCACCTTGGTGAGGTGCAGATCGAAGTAGTACTTCTGGTAGATGCGATAAGGCAGGATGTTTATAGCAGCTCCTGGATCTATCAGAATCTGGCTTAGTGGCTTGCAGTTGAGATGCCCCCACATATACAGAGGCATGTTATGATTGGGGTCAGGAATTAACATATCATCCTCCGTGAATGTAACAGTTGGTCCAGAGTTAACTTCTGTTAGCAGAGCTTCATATTAGGCCGGTGCATGTAGGGCATCAATAATGGCCTGGCGAGCTTCTTCGCTCAAGGAGAGGATCTTCCATATAGAAAATCTTGTTAGAAGCTTCTTCAGCATCTTCATAATTCTACTACCCACACGGACATTGGACAGTCACATCTCCTCTGCCCAGCGGGGTTTCGGAGGCTCATGTGGCGCTTGCGGCATGGCTTGCCCTTCTCTTGCTTCTTTTTTCTTCAGGGACTGTTGGGGAGTCTCCGTTGGGGCTGTTGCTTCCGCTATTGAGGGAAGGTTGATGTCTGCTTCCTCTTTCTCTTTGATCATTACTGCAGATGGTTGCCGGGGACCTTCATCTTCAGCAACAACGTTTGGGGCCGGCTGTTTGCCTTCCAGAATAGAGAGAAATTCAAGAAATGATGGGGGTCTCATCACCCCCTTTTGTCTTTGCATAGAGGCCCGACGGGGGAGGGATCTCAATACCCCGGACTTCCGGCTCTGGTACCTGATAGGGTTGCTAATATTATGGTTGGGTGGAGGGAAACGCCCCCACCTTCTCCCAGAGCGGGTAGCATGCATTGAGGTCGAAGCCTCGGCCTGATTTGCTTCTAGTGATGGAGTGAAAGACTCCCCTTCATCTTCTTCCCCTGGTAGGGTAAACAGTACTGATAGAGTGTTACACTGCAGTGTTACTATTTTCTTCTTGTTTCTTTGCTTATTCTTTTTCTGGCACCTGGACTCGGCTGGCTTGTGCCCCCAGAAGAGGTCGGCTTCAGTTTTCTCCTGTTCTCTTTCTGACTGCTCTTCGATAGTCAATCCCTACAGTTGTTCCCAGAGGACATGATCTTTCACCAGTATTGGCTTCACCTTAGGTTGCTCATATTCATCAAGCTGGTTTATATATTGCTGCAAGCGCCTGACCTCGGGGCTTGTCTTCTCATGGGTTGGCAGCGGAGTCTGCTTCCTCCGATTGGGAGTGAATATTCAGACAGTCGGTGGTGACTCTGTAGTGTGCCACACAAGGTTTATTGCTGGTGGGGGTTACTTTGGAGTGACACCCTGAACAGAGGCCCCTGATACTGCAAAGACTAATGGCCGTCTCTTGGTTTTGGCTGGTACTGTCTGCCATCCCACTTGATCTTTGACAGGGGTGAGAAAGCATGCTTCATATGTGTGTTGTGTGCATGTCTTAGCAGCCTCTTCAGGCAATTGTTGGTATATGGAAACCATATTGACAGTCGGCTTCATCACTGGGGGTTCATGAGGGTGTGGAGGATCCACCTGGTGCTCTCTCATTTGGAGCTTGCCCTTCTTAATCATGCTTTCCATGACGTCTTTGAAGACATAACAATTTTCAATAGTGTGCCCCAGTGCCCTGTGATACAGACAGAATAGGGTATCATCCTTCTTGGCTGCATCTTTGGGTCTCTTTGGCTCGGGCAATGTTATCTTGTTGTATTTATATGCCCAATTAAACAAAGGCCCTGTCTTTTCCTTGGGAAAGGAGTATAACTTCCTCATCTTGTTCCTCAAAGAGACTTTTTCTTTGTTTTCTGTTACCTCTGCTGGCGGAGGGGTAGCTACTGCTTTGGCCTTTGCTGTTTGCTGGTCAAAGGTATTGAAATCAACAGTATTTTCTTCATTCGGTGTTGATCGTCATTCAACAGCCTTCCCTTCCTGACTAGCAGGAATGTTGTTGGCCGGACATCTGGATAAGAAGGTCTCGACCTCTGCCACTACACTGTTCAGACGGTCAAATGTCCTGATATCTGTTCCGATCATCTTCTCAAGCACTTCCCGCCAGAGATTTTGCTTGCATATTTACACAGCATCTTCTTGGTATGGAGGCCGCTTGCATCTCATGGCCAGGTTCCTCCACCTTTTAATATAGTCCAAGGCCGTTTCATCCTACCTCTGCCTGGTAGAGTATAATTCTGCCACTGTAATATCTCTTTCTGTGACATGGAATCTTTCACGGAACTTCCGCTGCATATCGGACCAATCAGTCACGGACCCGACAGGTAAGCTGGAGTACCATTCAAAGGCCAAGCCCATAAGGGATGAGCTGAAGAACTTCAGCAAGTAAGCTTCATCAGCAGCCAAGTCTCCCATGACTGTTGTGTAGTAAGCAATGTGTTCCCGTGTAGAGCCTTGCCCATTGAATTTGTCAAACTTTGGTGGCTTGTTAATGCCTGGAGGTAGTCTCTTTGCAGCATACTGCGGGGGATAGGGTACCCGATAAATATCAAAGGTCCCGTAATCACCATCAGTCCTCTCGGACAGCTTCATCTCTATCATTCTTTCAACCATCAACGTATTCACCATAGCAGTGTCGACAGGATCTGGATAGAAGTGCGCCTATTGTTGTGTGAAGGGGGTTGTCATGGCAGTGGCATGTAAACTCAGCTTCACTCCTGAGGGAGAGGGCTGCACCTTCGGCTGTGGTGGGAAAGACTGGCATGGAGCTTTCCCGTGACTTGCTTGGCAGGAAACGGCAGGTATCACCACCTCCGCAGAACTGGAAACCTCCCTTGCTGGCTCCGCATGCTTGGAGATGGGAGTTTGTTCATTCTTTTCATCTAGTTGCCTTTGAAGAGCTTCAATCTTCTGCTGATATCTCTCAAACATCATAAGGATGGTCGGGTCCAGAGATGCAGCCATAGGTATATCTTCTATTACCTGACTAGATGTTCCCTCAGCTGGGTTCATGAGCAGCACATCTTCTTCTTCTGAAGTCACCACATTTATAGCTAGAGTGGTGACTCTTGATGTATTAACGACAGCCATGAGTTTCTCCTTTGCTGCCTGACTTCGCCTGGTTATGAGGCCAGGTCTTTGGGCCAGTCTGGCGAGCTCTTCAGGCTGGTCGGGCAGAGCACCATATCTTCCGGCAACTCCAGCCATATTACAAGCAAAGATTTACAACTTTCCTCTTCGTCTGTAAACTTTTCTTTTGGCATGACTAGGGTGTAAGGTTCCACACAGCACCATCGGGCAACGCAGCGGATAACAAAAATTTATTTGCCCGAACCCGGCTTCATGGAATCCTAGATCTGTGCTCTGATCAATGCATAAGGAATCCAACCTCTAACTACGGGTTGTAGATTTCACCTTGCGCGGAACGAAGCTATCCGCAGTGCCCGATGCAGAATCTCATGAACACCGAGCCGCACAGAAGTACGGCCTCTAGAACTGATCCACACGGATCCTTGTGCAGCGACGGTACCCCCCGGCACGACCTTCCCCAACCCATTCACCGTCTGTAGAGAGAGAGAGAGCAAGAGGGAGGAAAGGGGGGGGAGCTAATCCTTCTCTTCCTAGCCTTAATGCTTGATTAGCCAAGAGAGCGGGAGAAGTCTCGTAGCATCCATATATATAGGATTTGGCCATTTCTAAAAGAGCTCCAAAGGACCAAAACTGTATATATGTCCTTCCCATTATTATACATATATATTAAGCACCTTTTATATGCCTTTCCAAAAGGAATTAAAGGGAATTAATATATGCATTTGTACAATAATAATCCGTCACCCAAGAATCCATTGTGTGTGATCCTCTAGGCCCATAGTCACTCTAGTTTAAGGTCCATTAACTTCTAATTCCCAATTAGAAGTAAATTAAACTTATTATTCGCTTCTACTAGAGCCGAATAATAGTTTTATTTATTCTGAACCTATGATCACGTTGGGTCAAGCAAATCCGCGTGATCCTAGAGGACGCCGGGTTTAAACTAGTCTGTCTGGTACCTGTATGTCCACAGTTACCGCATCGATAATCCCTCGCTCCTTCTATGAGTCTGGTACGATCGAGGGTATGGTTTCGGTCAAACCCCATGATCGTGCCATTTGACCATGACCTCCTTAAAGTGTATGACGTCCGTTCTAAACAAACTCACACGACCCTGGCCAGGGATTTAACGGAGCGTCAATGTTATGACCCATTAACTGTCTGATATATACCCGACAGTGAGCGATCCCCTCTTGACCATTGATGATCTTCACACGTATCCTCGAGTGGTTAATGACTCGGCAACTCATGACTTATGGTTAAAGTCACTTAGCCAAGTAATTAAACCATTCCAGTCCTCGTGTAAGATATGATCAATGTCTCAGGTCAAAGGACCAACGATGCTACTAAGACCGTTCGATCTTCAGTTGACATTAGGTATAATCAACCATCTGAAGATCCAATAGCGGATCAGTTCAGTGTACATCCTCCAAGGACATACACCTACACATATGTGTTGGTGCCCCGTACCAGTGACCATAAGATTGGTCCCTCACACATCATGTGTACTGGTTTAATAGGTAATCAAAGTCCCCGAGTGATTACCCTCCAACCAGGAACCGTTTAAGGTATGTGTCCATGTAAAGTCAGTCTCATGTTCGAGATCCCATCTCGAGTTGACTTTATAACCACATATCCTAGAGACATCGTAAAGTAATATACAATCACATATTTACGCTCAAATATCACTTTATTAATAATGAACAAGATCGTAAATCTATCGGGCCTACCCTGATAGAAACGGTGGCGCACAGGAATAGATCCAAAGGGGGGGTGAATGGATCTATTGGGAAATTTTGCCCAATAAAATTAATCAGCTTCACTATAAGAACCAGATGCAAAACTGATGCACAAAAGACACTAAGATATAAGAGTCCACATAAGACACAGCACCAACACTTGGCGAACTATAGGTGTGGAAAGCTGAAACTGATCACACCACAACCTGTGAAGAGGGGGAAGAAGATAAGGAGTAATCACAAGAAGTAAACCACAGCACACTGAATTTTTAGGTGGTTCGATTTGAGACCCCCAGATCTACATCCACCCCTCACTCTAACTCGAGTAAGGCTTCCCCTACAAAATGCAAGACGCAAACTCAATCTGCAAACAAGACGCTGCCTAACAACTTGATAACGGAGAGAGACAAATCCCTCAACCAAGTTCTGCAGCCCACAAAACCAGAACTGGAGGCTAACCTCCCTTCCTCCAAATCGGAGGGGACTACTAGTGACAACCCGTCACTAGCAACCGGAGACACCAGTCTCCCTTCCTCTAAACCAGAGGGAATCCACTAGTGGCACACCACCACCAGTGACCGGAGAGACCAACTCTCCCTTCTCCTACAGCAGCAGAAGGAAACCCAGTGAGTAACACCCAGTTGCCCACAGCCGGAGGACCAATCCTCCCTTCTCCTGAACACCCAGGAGGAGCCTCGACCTCAAACCAGAGAATCGAAAAAACACAGTTGAAAAGGGAAAAACAAGTGTGAGAAAATTTAGCTACGAAAAGCTGGAAATAAAGCATAAGAATGTAGCTCTCGCAGGAGCATATTGGTCTGGATCTGATCCAGAAGCCAACAGATAGCAGATCTTCAATTTGCTTCAGCAGCTTCACTATATCTCTTCTTCCTCGAACTCTCTCTTTTTCTTTTTCGAACACTTCTCTCTTCTGCTCTCTCTCTGATTTTCTCCCCTTTCTTCTTTTACTGCTTTCGAGATGGATGTTCTTCTTGATCTCGCCTGAGAGATATATATATATATCTTCTGTCTCTGAATCACGTGCTCACGCCCTAGGCGTGTGGAGGGTGAACTCCCGCCCAAATGGCTTCCAGAAGGCTCTTAGCCACGTGTCACCATCTAAGCGTTGTAGCCTTCTTCGTGGCACTCTTTCGCAGGTCGATCTACCTTGGATCACGTGCCCCCCCTCGGAGAGAAACTCTGTCAGAAAACGCAAGGCACTTAGTCAAGCACTTAGCACAGTTTGCACTGAGGTAATGAGAGAGTAAACATAGCATGCACTGAGTTGATAAAACTAGACGTGAGAAATGTATTGACTTACAAATATGCATGACACCATATTGACTTACAAATATGCATGACACCATATGCCCAAATCTTAGTGACCACCCGTGCAGCTGATGTGCACAGACATGAATCCAAGAGGCACAAGAAGAAGACTATGCACCGAGTCAAAGAAAAAAGAAGGACCAAAGATATGCAATGACTCTCGAGATGTCTAGAGCGAACAGTGCACTGACTCTTAAAAAAAATGCGTAACACAGTAGATGTACCGAGTTGGATTTGCGGTCCAGACACGAGTTGCACCGAGATGATGGAGAAGAGTATACGGACAAAGGAAAAATGTAAGACAGAACTTGCACCGAGATGATGGAGAAGAAAGCACTGACACTAAATGACAAGGCTAAACAGTGCGTACTGTGCAAGTATTGCACGGACCTAAAGACTTGCACCGACCTCGAAAGGTGAGATGCAAAGGTAAGCAAAGTACAGACTTCGTGTGTGCATGAGCAGTGAATGCACTGACTTCATTTTTCATATGTAACACGTGCAAGGACTTTGGATATGCATGGTACAGAAGAATACACTGACTTGATCATGCAAAAGAACATGCACCGAGTATTTATTCTCATATAAAACTTGCACCGACTCAAAAAATTTCAGCGACCTCAAGAGGTGAGATGCAGAGATAGAATATGCACGGACCTTAATGCTCACGACCTAGAGAAATGCACAAGGACAACATATGAATAGCAAAACCTGTGCATGACCAAAGACTTGCACCGAGGCAAGTACTTTATGTGAAAGATGCAGAACTAGCACTGACTCAATATGCATTAAGCAAAAGAGCGAATAATATGTAATGCACGGACCTAAATGATTCTCTTAGCACATACCCCCTCCATGCTTAGAAACAAATAAATGCGCCGTAAAAGAACAAATTGATCTAGAGAGAAAAACAAATTGATTTATAGTGTGAGACATCATCAAAATCACAGAGGCACAACAATCTCCCCCTTTTTGATGATGGCAACACTATGAGTCAACATTAACTCTTATGGCAAATTATTCTCCCCCTTTGACGTCAGCAAAAAGAAAATAGTTTGAGAGAGAAATACAAGCATGCAGGAACTGATTTAAGTAAAAACTCCCCCTTAGACTAAGTCATGAAGGCATAGAAAAGCTATTCTCCCCCTTAATGACACAACATGAATGCAACAAGAGGATCATGAATGATCAGCAACCACAGGATCAGTGAGATTGGAAGTCTGATACCTAGTACATTGATATAGCAGTTCGTATCATGATAGATTGAAAAAAAAATTAACAGAAGCACCACTTGATTTGTGGACTGTGAAATAGTGTAGAAGATAAGCACAATGAGTTTCAAGTGAGCATAATCTGAGCAGGTGTGATCTCCAAGCCAAAGTATATGAGAAGAAAAGATTTTCAGTGGAGTACCCAATTCATATATCCATGTTTAAAGTTTCAGAATCTTCTATTATAAAAGTTTATGAAATGGCTTTGATTGACAAGCATGGTTTAAGAATGATGTACATAAGGTTTGTCAATAAAATACAATACTCATATTGGAAGCAACTTTTTAATAAAGATGAACCAATTTCTCATATAACATTCTAGTTCAAACTTCTTTCATCTTACACAATTAATTCCATTGACTTCTTTAGGAAAAAATAGTCAAGAGTATTGAGGTTAAACAAAGTGACACTAAGTGAATTTTGAATTGCAAGGGTTACAGCAAGTCTTTTTCACTTTTACTTTTAACATTGAGCTTAGTGAATAGACAGGTGTCATTTATACCTTTGACATTAAGGGTACACGTGAGTTAGACGCCAGTACCCCCAGTTACTAAGCATAAACTACCATATCTGTCTCTGATCAAAAATTACACAGATGATTTACACCTTTGACATTAAGGGTACACGTTTTTCAGACGTCAGTACCCCCAGGTACTAAGTGAAACCAGCCCTATAGATTTGACCATATGAACAGAGGTAACATGAAGCACTTCATGACATAAATTCCTCTCCATTTCTTTGATTGAGGGTTCAGTTTCTCAATGCAATTTAGTCATTGCTCTGCCACAATATTCATTTCTTTTACAATGATTTTGTTGTTGCTGCCCTTTTAATTTTCAAAGTGACTTGTTTAAAAACAATACATGTTACATGCATTTCAACCAAAGTAAATCAAGGTTTCAATTTTCAGATGTTGGAAGATCTTACATGAACTTACATGAGATAGTCAGTTAAGGTTTATTAAGAAAAACTGATTCAGATATTTTCAGGTCCTTCAAATTCAAACTTAGGAGTACATAAGACTTAAACCAATTCAAATCAACAAACATTCTTAAACCTGTATAATAGAAGATTCTTTATTAAGGATGATTTTAGATTTGTGAAAGGGTACACAAACTGATATTACTTCACTTCTCTGTACATTTAACATGGATAAAGCATTCAGCAGCAAGAGACATTTAACAAACATGCATAGAGAGTAAGACAAATGGAACTCATGCTTGCAACAGGTATGATCAATATGCATCAGATAGATTTACAAGAAACCAATAGCTGAGTCTGAAATACAGATAGATCAGCTTGACATGTATTGACAATGAATGAAGGGCAAGGATTTTATCATCAAGAGAGAATATGAGATTTGGATAGCCAGACACGAGGTGTTCAAAGTGTGAAGAACTGATGAAACTAAAATGCTCCCCCTGTCTAGATGCAATGCGATTCTTCTTATTGGATTTTTTACATATAATGATATGCAATGCTCTACACCACATGTATGCACATTCAATGCATTTTCTAAATATGTTTCCTAATTCTGAATGTCCTGACATTCATGCATAAACAACTAAACTCCCCTTGACAGAATGCATATCATCCAATTTAAGCATTAAACATGATTTCATGATTCACACATATGAAACAGATATGCAGTGCAGCCAGAGAAAGAATACAATAAACTCCAAGTCCATTTCTGATTTTTTGGAGTAATTTCAATTAAGCACAGACAGATTAGCATGATATGCGACTATCTAAAACACACAATTTCAGATGACAGAATTTAAAACAGGTTCTCAGAACTGACCTAAAGAGTGCAATCCTGGGGTTCCCAATTTTTGAGTGCCTTGGTTTCTTAACCCCTTTTTTCCATTCCAAGGCACACCTGCAAGTTAGCGCACTATTTGGCATGGGCAGGTACCCAAACAGTCTTGGGTTCTGCATGGTTAATAGCACCTTTGATGGATGCTTTCCACAGTCCTTGGGCTTTTGAGTCATCAAATATCATCAAACGACAGTCATTCATGGAGTGCCCAGATTGCCCACAATTGTGACAGAAAAATACATGCTTTGATTTCTTGTTATGCACATAATTATTAGCATGGAAATCTTGTGCATTAACATGGAAATTTCTGTTATTAGCATGAACATATTGTTTTCCATAACCTACCATCCAGCAGTCAGAGGCTCGGTGGCCTGACCTTCCACATTCAAAACATGCAAGAGATTTTTCTTTAAAAGTAAAATTATTTCTACCAAAAGTATTTTCTTTTGTAGAAGGGTTGACATATTTAGAGTTGAATTTTCTGCCTTGAACGTGCCAACAGTCCTTGATTGTGTGGCCATGCTTTCCATAGTGAGAGCAAGCAGAAGAGTTTCTTCTATGAAAACCTGACCAGAATTCAGTAGCCATATGACCAGACTTGTCAGATAAATGGCAATGAGGTCTCCTTGGAACAGTGGTTCTCCTTGGAGCCTTGAACTCATTCTTCTTCAAGAACCAGCAATCATGCTTTGCATGACCAGATCGTCCACAACGGGAACATTTGAGTTGCCTCTTCTGGGCAAACTGATTCTTGGGTGAGCTTTTAATAAAATGCATATGTGTATTTCTTTAATTTTCAATTTTCTTCATTCTATTATGAGCATTCAATTCATCATATTTCAGGATATAGCAGTTATGCATCATATGTCCGAATATTCCACAATAATGACATGATCCCTTTTTAGTATGAGTGTGTGAGAGATCATGTGACTTGTGTACATCATTCTTTGTATCAACAGAAGTGCTTTTGTTCTTTTTCTATAAGTTTTCATTCTTTTTCAGTTTCTGAATTTGTTCTACAGATTTGGGACTGACTGTGGATTTTTGATTTTTCTGAGCACTGAATTCGTGGATAGGTACACTAGATGTGCTAGTTGGCTCAGAACTACACACAAATGAAGTGTGAATCTTACTATTAAAGCCCTTTTTATTAGCGGGGTTAAAACCCAGACCCTCACGTTGGAAATTAATTTTGCTACCAAGGAGCTTATCCAAATTATCCCTTCCCCTCACAAATTTAGCTAAAGATTCATTCAAACTTGAAATCTCAGATTGCAGTTTGGAAACATGAAGCTCATAGTTAGCAATTTTATCTTCATAGTACACAGCCTTTTCGTTTAACATCTGATTGATGGTCCTTAGGCTAGCAATTTCTTGTTCAGCATTCAGCAACTCACTAGAGCTCACCAGGCTTACACTCTTCCCTTTTTCTAAAGTGATTATCCTCTCAGACATAGCTGAGTTTAGGTGTTTCAACTTGTTAATTTCTTCTTTCAGTTTACTATTTTGCTCCTGGAGTTCATCACCAACCACCCAATCATCTAAAGAAAACTGACATTCATAAAATATTTCTTGTTATTTTTCAGATTGAAGTATGTCGAGATTTTTCTGAAGCTCTAAGTTTGTAGCTTTAACATCCTCCAGCTCTTCGGAGATCAGTCTATTTTCACTTTCTAGACTCATTGTCCTATGTTCAGATTCCTGAACCTGGTTTTTGAGTTTCTTGTCTTCAGATTTAAGATAATCAAGCTCAGAGCTAAGAACATCAAGATCTGTCAGTTGTCTTCTAAAAACACCATTTTCAGTTTTCAGTGTTTCATAGTCCTTTATTAATGATTCAGCTTTTTCAAATTTTTTAAGTTTCCTTTTTAGAGTTTTATTCTGGTTTCTCAGCATTTCAAAAGATTCTAACAGCTTAGCATATGCATCTTCCCAGTCTTCTAAAGTAAAAGAAGAGAAAGGATTGTTTACCTCTTCTTCATCCTTGCCTTCATTTTGATCTTCGCTTTGATCAATGCCATCTGCCACCAGACACTTATTTTTACTATTCCAATGAATTGCTATCATTTCGTCCAAGATCTCCTTGGCAGACCTGCAATCATGGATATGTGGAAATTTGTCAGCATTTATGGCGTCTCTCAAAATACTTAGAACTTTAATATTCTCCGCATTTTTCATCCTATGTTTATCTGTCCATTTGGACACATCTTTAGGCAGTTTGTGTGGTCCTTTGGAAATAAGGTTCCAGAGGTTGGGATTCACTGCATTTATAGATGTGCACACACTGCCTAGCCAGGTAGGGAAATCAGACCCATTAAACACACAAGGATGAGCCATAGGTGAATCGAAAGCAATCGACCAAGAAAGATAAATGACCAATCGAAGAAGCACCGAGAGTCACAGGACCTACTGCAGATCGTTGGATCTGTAGAGCCAGTAACCTGCTCTGATACCAATTGATAGAAACGGTGGCGCACAGGAATAGATCCAAAGGGGGGGTGAATGGATCTATTGGGAAATTTTTCCCAATAAAATTAATCAGCTTCACTATAAGAACCAGATGCAAAACTGATGCACGAAAGACACTAAGATATAAGAGTCCACATAAGACACAGCACCAACACTTACCGAACTATAGGTGTGGAAAGCTGAAACTGATCACACCACAACCTGTGAAGAGGGGGAAGAAGATAAGGAGCAATCACAAGAAGCAAACCACAGCACACTGAATTTTTAGGTGGTTCGATCTGAGACCCCCAGATCTACATCCACCCCTCACTCTAACCCGAGTGAGGCTTCCCCTGCAAAATGCAAGATGCAGACTCAGTCTGCAAACAAGACGCTGCCTAACAGCTTGATAATCGAGGGAGACAAATCCCTCAACCAAGTTCTGCAGCCCACAAAACCAGAACTGGAGGCTAACCTCCCTTCCTCCAAACCGGAGGGGACTACTAGTGACAACCCATCATGATGTGACATAACTAAGGGGTATTCAGCAAAATGGACACGGGTCCTTGGACCTATTCCGCAAGCACAAACACAAAGCAACAAAGTACCAGATTGGGCCGAATCACCGTCGCACACACACGAGCCCGGGTGATTTGATGATGCCAAGTGGAGATGATGGATCAAGGCCCTTGCTGGTAGAGTGCCAGCAGGGCTAGGGTTGCCCTCCCGAAGGTACGAGGCCCACACTTAAGGGGCTGGCCGGGTGCCAATTGGGGCACTAGGTCCCTCTCTCACACAGCCCACGGTGACCGCTCGTAAGTGGATCACACGGGGTCGGGCGCTCTCTCTCTTGCTCAACGGAGTAATGCCACAGATATTAGCTAAACAAGTACTATTGTTGGAGCAAATTTCAGAGCTTACCCTAGTTGGTTTGAAGAAACCAACCCCGTTCGGAGACGAGGGCGAGCGGGGAAGTGTGGGTTCCCCGCACACTGCGCCGATGAAGCTTGAACCCTATTTAAATTATACAACCACTACGCCTCACACAAGAGGGTGGACTTGGGGTGGGGATATCTGTATTACAATTCAAACACTACCTCCACACAGGGAGGGGCGTTAAGCCAGCCAGGCGGGGAGGGGAGATTCGCTCGAATCGCGCCGACGGATCACCCGACCGAATCTGCCCGTGTCTTGGGCAGCAGGACAGGGGATCGATGTTGCTGTCCCTGTGCGCTCCTCCGGACTCAGAACTTGATGAGACTGGCTCTGAAACGATGCTGACAGACCCAGGTACGCTTGTGAATTTTGGTGGGCGGTTCCCGCATCGCCTCTGGTCGGAGTGGACCCCGGAGCAGGTGCTCAGAGTTCTGGTTCAGGCTGGTCCAGAGTGTTGCAGCTGCTTGTCGAAGGTGCCACGGTCACTCCCGAAGTCCGAATGAGGCGAGACCAAGTCGAGGATGTCCGTGGACAAGTCTTCTTCGAGCAGAAACCAAGAACAGCACAAGATGATGTCAGGGTGGTGAGGAGGAGCCCGTTGCATGAGGCGGTGTTGGGGCAGGACCCAAACAGACTGTCTGCGCACCCGGTGGAGAAAATTTGGAAAAGACACTTCCTGATGCCGAACGGGACGCTGCTTGTTGGTGGTGGTGGTCGCCTTTTGGTAGAAGCACTCGGCCAAGTGGCGCCTCTACAAGTTGAGAGGTGTGGCCGTGGGAGCTTCTGCAAGTCACTTCTGGCTGCAGACCGGACTGGATCTGCACAGTTGGCGAAGAACAGCTCTCTCGGGCAGCTCCGGCCTCAGATTGAGACGAGACCACCTCGCCTGCGAAGACGACTAGAGGAGCTTTCCGACGGTGTAGGCCACACCCCCAGGAGCTCTGGGATGTGGTCGCTGGCGGCACTGCAACAGGATGTTGATCTGCAGGGCTTCAGCTGCACACAGATTTGAAGAGAAAGGGGTTGAAGGGGGGGTTTCTTTGGTGGAAGGGTAGGGGAGATGGTTGCTTTGGTGGTGGGGAATGGTTGGGAGGTGGCAAGAGGAGGTGAGGGAGAAAGGTAGGGGCAGAGCTAGCAGGGGAGAGGGATGGGTGCGCAAGAGGCCTTGGAGGAGGTGGGGGCGCAAATGGGTTGGGGGAGAGGGGTGGATGTTCCTTTGATTTGGGTGGGGGGTTAATGGTGGTGTTAATGGAGGTCTAGGGAATAGGAAGGGGTTGCTTTGGGGATGGGAAGGGTTGCCTAGGAGAAGGGAGTCTTCCTTGGGAAGGTGGAAGGGTGTATGGGGAATGGGAAGAGTTGCTTGGGGATGTGGAGGAATTAAAGGGAAGTGAAGGCTCTTGGGGAGGTGAAAGGGTGGGAGCTGAGGTGGCGGATGATGTGGCAAGGGGGGGAGGTGAAGGGGCAGGTTCGCCCAAGGGAGAGAGAGAGAGAGGAGGGGAGAGAGAGGGGTTCGCCCCCTATAGAGAGAGAGAGATAGAGAGTGAGAGCTAGAGAGAGAGAGAGGAAGACAATTCAAGTGGCTATAATTTCTTCAATACTTCATTAGTCATCTCAAGTGGAGTTGGGGTCCTATTTATAGGGATCCCAACATTTACAAAAAGTCTCTGAGATAAGTGCTAAAAGCAAATAAGCAAGAGAAATGGGGAAGGGGGAGGGCGCCCCTGGGCCAGGCCCACTTAATTGGGCCCATACAACACACTAGCCCACATGATGACACAACTTAGGTAAATAACAAGATAACCTAGGGACTTGACTCAAAACAAAGGCAAAATACATCAAAATGACTCAAAAACAAAGGCAAAATACATCAAGATGACCCAAATAGTAAGCCCCAATGTCGAAGTGGACCCGCCTAGACGTGGAGCCGCAACCTACCCATCTCCGGGAGGGAGAGAGGTGTCGAGCCAGAGGGATCCATGGGTGATGTCCCCATCAACTCCCCCGGGCTATGAAGAGCTCGACTCTGTCGAGAAAGGGTCCACTCGGCTGCTATAACGCTCCAGGAGGTCGGGGTCTAGCTGCTGAAGATCCTCCCTGCTCACCCATGAATCATCTGAAGGGGGCCGGCCCTTCCACCTGACC
Source organism: Amorphophallus konjac (assembly GCA_022559845.1). NCBI lineage: Eukaryota > Viridiplantae > Streptophyta > Magnoliopsida > Alismatales > Araceae > Amorphophallus > Amorphophallus konjac. The sequence goes on from CM040118.1 coordinate 397,522,728, forward strand.
AAGTATCGCTCGTATGCTTTGCTCCGGGTGACAGTGACCTGTTCATCCAATATCCGCTCTACTTGCTCACGTTGGCCCCTCTGGGCTGGTGGAACTCTCTCATGGGTAGTGGCTCTCTCAAGGGGTGGAACAAGCTCAATTTCCTTACTATGTGTCACCGTGGGACCCCTATATGGCACCAAGTCAGCCACATTGAATGTGGGACTTACTCCGTACTCCTCGGGGAGGTCCAACACGTAAGCATTTGTGCCGATCCTCCTCAGAACCTGGAAGGGACCTGATCCACGCGATCTCAGCTTGGAGACATTCCCATGGAAAAGTCTCTCAGTTCTCACCATCACAAAGTCACCTACACAAAATTCCTGGTGGCGTCGGTGGGAATCGGCCGACTTCTTATACACCTCATTGCTTTTGTTGATGTGTTTGCGGATTTCCTCATGCAATTCTTTCATGTGTTGGGTAAAAGACTCAGCACTAATAGACACCCTAGCATGTGTAGGCAAAGGAATGAGATCTGTAGGCTTTCTAGGCTTGTACCCATGCACGGCTTCAAATGGGCTCATCCCTATTGACCTATTCACTGAATTGTTGTATGCAAACTCTGCCTGGGGTAGAATAAGATCCCAATTCCCTGGGCGATCCTCAACAAGACACCGAAGGAGATTCCCAAGACTCCGATTGACGACCTCGGTCTGGCCATCTGTTTGAGGGTGATAGGCCATGGAAAATTTGAGAAGGGTCCCCATTAGGTGCCAGAGGGTCTTCCAGAAATAGCTGGTGAATTTGACATCCCTATCAGAAATGATGGTTTTGGGTAGGCCATGGAGGCGGACTACCTCATCGAAGAATAGGCGGGCCACATGGGAGGCATCAGAGGTTTTAGAACAGGGAATGAAATGGGCCATTTTTGAAAATCTGTCCACTACGACAAAGATGGAGTCATGTTTCTTCTGAGTTCTAGGTAGGCCTAGGACAAAGTCCATGCCTAAATCCTGCCATGGACGATCAGGGACAGGGAGTGGGGTGTATAGGCCAGTGTTCTGTTTTATCTGTTTGGCTGAGGCACATATGCGACACTGTCCCACAATTTTGGCTACATCCCTCTTGAGACTTGGCCAGTAGAACTGACCCTCAACCATAGCAATAGTCTTGTGCACCCCAAAATGTCCAGCCAGGCCTCCTACATGCAACTCCCAGACTAGGAAATACCGCAGGGAGGTTCTAGGTATGCAAAGTCTATGGCCTTTGAAGATGAACCCGTCCTCTAGGATGAAACCTTGGTGTTCCCTAGGCGATTGGGTGGTCAGGGTGGTATGGATAGGCCCAAAGTCCGGGCAATCAGGGTACTCATTCTTGACTCTCTCAAACCCTATGACTTCCACCCGAATGGTAGCTAACAAGGAGACCCTCCTGCTGAGTGCATCTGCGGCACAATTCTCACTCCCAGCCTTATGCTTGATCACAAAAGTGTAGGACTGGATGTATTCGACCAAACGGGCATGTCGGGCATTCAATTTCTGTTGGGAGTTGAGATATTTCAGGGCCTCGTGGTCAGAAAATATGACAAATTCTTTGGGCAAGAGATAATGCCTCCAATGCCAGAGGGATTGGACCACGGCATAAAATTCTTTGTCATAGGTGGAGTATTTTACCCTGGCGTCACACAATTTCTCACTAAAGTAGGCCACTGGGTGTCCCTCTTGGCTGAGGATCCCGCCAATCCCTACCCCGGAGGCATCACAAGTCACCTCAAAGACCTTGGAAAAATCGGGGAGGCATAATACCAGGGCTTGGGTCATCCTTTCCTTGAGCTCTTGGAAGGCCCTAGAAGCAGACTTGGTCCACACAAACGTCCCCTTTTTTAGGCAATCTGTGATGGGGGCAGTGACCATGCTGAACCCACGGATAAATCTCCGATAGAAGGTGGCCAACCCATGGAAACTCCGGACCTCATGGAGAGTGCGGGGCTCTGGCCAGTCAAGGATAGCTTGGACCTTTTCGGGGTCCATGGACACTCCCTTGGTGGAGACCACATACCCAAGGAAAGTGATGGATTCGGTCATGAAATGACATTTTCCCAAGTTGGCAAAGAGACTCTCTTTCCTAAGGGTAGTGCGGATTTGCCTAAGATGGTTGAGGTGGGCTTCCTTGGACTGACTGTAGATAAAGATATCGTCAAAATAGACCACTAGGAAGACTCCAATGTAGGGTCTAAGGACCTCTGTCATAAGGCGCATAAAGGTGCTTGGGGCATTTGATAGCCCAAAAGGCATCACTAGCCATTCATAGAGTCCATCTTTAGTTTTAAAGGCTGTTTTCCATTCATCTCCTGGTCTTATCCTAACCTGGTGGTAGCCACTTTTAAGATCTATTTTGGAAAAAATGGTGGCTCCGGCTAGCATGTCGAGCATATCGTCAAGCCTAGGTATGAGGAACCTGTATTTGACGGTAATCTTGTTGATAGCCCTGCTATCGACACACATTCACCATGTCCCATCCTTCTTGGGTGTGAGAAGGGCCAGGACAGCACACGGACTTTTGCTAAGACAGAGAAAGCATTTCCTAATGAGTTCCTCCACCTGCCTCCTCAATTCAGCATGCTCCGTGGGGTTGAGGCGATAGTGGGGAAGGTTTGTGAGGGTGGCTCCGGGGACGAGATCAATAGCATGTTGAACATCCCTCATGGGTGGTAGTTGATCAGGGAGCTCATCGGGGAACACATCCTTAAATTCTTCCAAGAGAGGGTGTATTTCCACGGGGTGGGGGTTGGAGGGAGTTGGCTCTCCAAGGCATAAGACTACCGCATACAAGGGTGTCCCTTGAGCTACTTCTTCTTCCAGCTCTTTTCTTGTGATGAGATGTAGGCCTTTGGCCTTTCCAGTTGGCTCTTTTTGGGTAGGTTCTTGGAGGGCTGGTTGGGTTGGTGGGGGTGGGGCCTCTGGATTTTGAGGTGACTTAGGTTGAGCTGAAGGGAGAATCCCTTTGGAGGGGGTTTCCTTCCGTGGTGGTGATGGGTGGAGGTGGATGGTTTTCCCCTCATGTTCAAAGGTGCATGTGTTCGTCTTCCCAAAGATGGTTGCATTGACATCATAAATCCAAGGCCTCCCTAGCAGGATGCTCCCTACTTCCATGGGCATAATGTCACACCAAACTTGTCCTTGATAGGATGAGAAGGTGATGGGTACAAGGCAACAAGTGTTGACCGGGATGGAGTGATTGTTAATCCAAGAGACCCGGTATGGTTTGGGGTGGGGTGTGGTAGTAAGCCCAAGAATCTTGACGGTGTCAGGAGACACGGCGTTGACACAACTCCCATTGTCTAGGATTACTTTCCTAACATGGCTCCCCATCTTGAGGTAGGTGTGAAAAATGGAGGTCCTACGCCAATCTTCTTCTTGTGGCTTTGTGAGGGTGCACCTAATCACACCTAGGTGGGAGTCGGTGGGAGGAGGGTCGTGGTCTAAGCCTGTTTCATAGAGTTGCTCTTCATACTCCTCTTCCCAACCTAAGGTAGCCTCATACTCCTCAACCGTACTCTCTCGCTCTCCTTGGAGCGGGGTAGGCCCTCCTTCAATGATAAGGCTGGACAATCCTTTGGATGGACATTGGGAGGTGATGTGGCAATAACCATGACACTGAAAGCATTTCACCGTGCTACTCCCTGGTGTTGTTCTTTTGGGGGGTTCCTCTCTTCTGGGAGGAGGGTTGGGTGGAGTAGCCCTTGTAGGGGTGGGATTGGTTGGCTGTTGGTAAGGCCGAGAAGGAGTTCCCCCACTGGGGATAGGGGTCTTCAATAGGGGTGGAAGGTTGGGTCGGGGACCCATATTTTTGGATTCAGCTGGGCGGGGAGAGGCAAATTTAGGATTCCTAGAAAATCTCTCCGTGTCACGGGCTATTTGATAAGCCATCTCAAGGGAATCCACATCCCTCATAATTAGCTCTCTCTTGATGTGTGGGTGGAGACCATTCCTAAATTGTGACAGGGTGACGGCCAACTCTTCATGTACTCCACACTTTAAAAGGTAGGAGTCAAACAATTCAATGTATTCTACCACGGTTTTTCCCTCTTGGGAGAGGCATTGCCATTCATCTAAGAGAGTTTGGGTGTAGGAATTGGGGAGGTACTTGAATCTAAGTTGGGCTTTCATGTCTTCCCATGTATGAATGGATTCTTCCCGCCTAATCCTCTTCCTACTTTCCACACTCATCCAGTAGGTTTTGGCTAGTTTGGTAAGGTGCATTTTCGTAAGCCTAACTCTCATATCTTCCGTCATGGGGTACCAATCAAAGTATTGGTCCATGGCACTCTCCCATTCTAAGTAGACATGTGGGTTATGGGACCCATCAAAGTTTGGAGCCTCTACCTTAATCATCCTTAAGAGGTAATCATCCGGGTCTTCTCGTGGTCGCCTCTCAAAATGTCGGGGTTGGCGGGGCCTCTCATTCTCACGGTAAAAGTAATTCTCTAGGTCCTCCCTATCAAGTTCAACGCGTGGAGGGGGAGCTCTTTGGGCATGGTTCCTAGGTGGGGCCCTAGCTTCCTCGAGTCTCTCCAGACGGATGTTAAAACCATTTAACTGCTCCGTGAGGGTTTGGACGGCAGCCTCAATTCGTCCCATCAGAGCTTGGGGAACCTCCCTAGGGATGTCTTGGTCACCTTGGGAATTGGGATTCATAGGGGGAACCGAGGTAGAGGGGTCGGCCTGGTACAAGGCACCACTAGGGGTGGACATGCACAAAGAGGAGGTGACCGACACACGGATGAAGATTATGCAAAGACCCTAGGACCTAGGCTTGTAGAGACAAGTCTAAAACCTGGCTCTGATACCACTTGATGTGACACAACTAAGGGGTATGCAGCAAAATGGACACGGGTCCTTGGACCTATTCCGCAAGCACAAACACAAAGCAACAAAGTACCAGATTGGGCCGAATCGCCGTCGCACACACACGAGCCTGGGTGACTTGATGATGCCAAGTGGAGATGATGGATCAAGGCCCTTGCTGGTAGAGTGCCAGTAGGGCTAGGGTTGCCCTCCCGAAGGTACATGGCTCACACTTAAGGGGCTGGCCGGGTGCCAATTGGGGCACTAGGTCCCTCTCTCACACAGCCCACGGTGACCGCTCGTAAGTGGATCACACGGGGTCGGGCGCTCTCTCTCTTGCTCAACGGAGCAATGCCACTGATATTAGCTGAACAAGTACTATTGTTGGAGCAAAGTTCAGAGCTTACCCTGGTTGGTTTAAAGAAACCAACCCCGTTCGGAGACGAGGGCGAGCGGGGAAGTGTGGGTTCCCCGCACACTGCGCCGATGAAGCTTGAACCCTGTTTAAATTATACAACCACTATGCCTCACATAGGAGGGTGGACTTGGGGTGGGGATATCTGTATTACAATTCAAACACTACCTCCACACAGGGAGGGGCGTTAAGTTAGCCAGGCGGGGAGGGGAGATTCGCTCGAATCGCACCGACGGATCACCCGACCGAATCTGCCCGTGTCTTGGGCAGCAGGATAGGGAATCGATGTTGCTGCCGCTGTGCTCTCCTCCGGACTCAGAACTTGATGAGACTGGCGCTGAAACAACGCTGACAGACCCAGGTACGCTTGTGAATTTTGGTGGGTGGTTCCCGCCTCGCCTATGGTCGGAGTGGACCCTGGAGCAGGTGCTCAGAGTTCTGGTTCAGGCTGGTCCAGAGTGTTGCAGCTGCTTGTCGAAGGTGCCACGGTCACTCCCGAAGTCCGAATGAGGCGAGACCAAGTCGAGGACGTCCGTGGACGAGTCTTATTAGAGCAGAAACCAAGAACAGCACCAGATGATGTTGGGGTGGCGAGGAGGAGCCCGTTGAGTGAGTTGGTGTCAGGGCAGGACCCAAACAGACTGTCTGCGCACCTGGTGGAGAAAATTTGGAAAAGACACTTCCTGATGCCGAACGGGACGCCGCTTGTTGGTGGTGGTGGTAGCCTTGTGGTAGAAGCTCTCGGCCAAGTGGCACCTCCAGAAGTTGAGAGGTGTGGCCGTGGGAGCTTCTGCAAGTCACTTCTGGCTGCAGACCGGACTGGATCTGCACAGTTGGCGAAGAACAGCTCTCCCGGGCAGCTCCGGCCTCAGATTGAGACGAGACCACCTCGCCTGCGAAGAAGATTGGAGGAGCTTTCCAACGGTGTAGACCACACCCCCAGGAGATCCGGGATGTGGTCACTGGCGGCACTGCAACAGAATGTTGATCTGCAGGGCTTCAGCTGCACACAGATTTGAAGAGAAAGGGGTTGAAGGGGGGGTTTCTTTGGTGGAAGGGTAGGGGAGATGGTTGCTTTGGTGGTGGGGAATGGTTGGGAGGTGGCAAGGGGAGGTGAGGGAGAAAGGTAGGGGCGGAGCTAGCAGGGGAGAGGGATGGGTGTGCAAGAGGCTTTGGAGGAGGTGGGGGCGCAAATGGGTTGGGGGAGAGGGGTGGATATTCCTTTGATTTGGGTGGAGGGTTAATGGTGGTGTTAATGGAGGTCTAGGGAATAGGAAGGGGTTGCTTTGGGGATGGGAAGGGTTGCCTAGGAGAAGGGAGTCTTCCTTGGGAAGGTGGAAGGGTGTATGGGGAATGGGAAGAGTTGCTTGGGGATGTGGAGGAATTAAAGGGAAGTGAAGGCTCTTGGGGAGGTGAAAGGGTGGGAGCTGAGGTGGCGGATGATGTGGCAAGGGGGGGGGAGGTGAAGGGGAAGGTTCGCCCAAGGGAGAGAGAGAGAGAGAGAGGAGGGGAGAGAGAGGGGTTCGCCCCCTATAGAGAGAGAGAGAGAGATAGAGAGTGAGAGCTAGAGAGAGAGAGAGGAAGACAATTCAAGTGGCTATAATTTCTTCAATACTTCATTAGTCATCTCAAGTGGAGTTGGGGTCCTATTTATAGGGATCCCAACATTTACAAAAAGTCCCCGAGATAAGTGCTAAAAGTAAATAAGCAAGAGAAATGGGGAAGGGGGAGGGCGTCCCTGGGCCAGGCCCACTTAATTGGGCCCATACAACACACTAGCCCACATGATGACACAACTTAGGTAAATAACAAGATAACCTAGGGACTTGACTCAAAACAAAGGTAAAATACATCAAAATGACTCAAAAACAAAGGCAAAATACATCAAGATGACCCAAATAGTAAACCCCAATGTCGAAGTGGACCCGCCTAGACGTGGAGCCGCAACCTACCCATCTCCAGGAGGGAGAGAGGTGTCGAGCCAGAGGGATCCATGGGTGATGTCCCCATCACGTCACTAGCAACCGGAGACACCAGTCTCCCTTCCTCTAAACTAGAGGAAACCCACTAGTGGCACACCACCACCAGTGACCGGAGAGACCAACTCTCCCTTCTCCTACAGCAGCAGAAGGAAACCCAGTGAGTAACACCCAGTTGCTCACAGTCGGAGGACCAATCCTCCCTTCTCCTGAACACCCAGGAGGAGCCTCGACCTCAAACCAGAGAATCGAAAAAACACAGTTGAAAAGGGAAAAACAAGTGTGAGAAAATTTAGCTACGAAAAGCTGGAAATAAAGCATAAGAATGTAGCTCTCGCAGGAGCATATTGGTCTGGATCTGATCCAAAAGTCAACAGATAGCAGATCTTCAATTTGCTTCAGCAGCTTCACTATGTCTCTTCTTCCTCGAACTCTCTCTTTTTCTTTTTCGAACACTTCTCTCTTCTGCTCTCTCTCTGATTTTCTCCCCTTTCTTCTTTTACTGCTTTCGAGAGGGATGTTCTTCTTGATCTCGCCCGAGAGAGATATATATATATCTTCTGTCTCTGAATCCTGTGCTCACGCCCTGGGCGTGAGGAGGGTAAACTCCCGCCCAAACGGCTTCCAGAAGGCTCTCAGCCACGTGTCACCATCTAAGCATTGTAGCCTTCTTCGTGGCACTCTTTCGGAGGTCGATCTGCCTTGGATAACGTGCCCCTCCTAGGAGAGGAACTCTGTCAGAAAACGTAAGGCACTTAGTCAAGCACTTAGCACAGTTTGCACTAAGGTAATGAGATAGTAAACATAGCATGCACTGAGTTAATAAAACCAGACGTGGGAAATGTATTGACTTACAAATATGCATGACACCATATTGACTTACAAATATGCATGACACCATATGCCCAAATCTTAGTGACCACCCGTGCAGCTGATGTGCACGGACATGAATCCAAGAGGCACAAGAAGAAGACTATGCACCGAGTCAAAGAAAAAAGAAGGACCAAAGATATGCAATGACTCTCGAGATGTCTAGGGCAAACAATGCACTGACTCTTAAAAAAAAATGCGTAACACAGTAGATGCACCGAGTTGGATTTGCGGTCCAGACACGAGTTGCACCGAGATGATGGAGAAGAGTATACGGACAAAGGAAAAATGTAAGACAGAACTTGCACCGAGATGATGGAGAAGAAAGCACTGACACTAAATGACAAGGCTAAACAGTGCGTGCTGTGCAAGTATTGCACGGACCTAAAGACTTGCACCGACCTCGAAAGGTGAGATGCAAAGGTAAACAAAGTACAGACTTCGTGTGTGCATGAGCAGTGAATGCACTGACTTCATTTTTCATATGTAACACGTGCATGGACTTTGGATATGCATGGTACAGAAGAATACACTGACTTGATCATGCAAGAGAACATGCACCGAGTATTTATTCTCATATAAAACTTGCACCGACTCAAAAAATTTCAGCGACCTCAAGAGGTGAGATGCAGAGACAGAATATGCACTGACCTTAATGCTCACGACCTAGAGAAATGCACAAGGACAACATATGAATTGCAAAACCTGTGCATGACCAAGGACTTGCACCGAGGCAAGTACTTTATGTGAAAGATGTAGAACTAGCAATGACTCAATATGCATTAAGCAAAAGAGCGAATAATATGTAATGCACGGACCTAAATGATGCTCTTAGCACATACCCCCTCCATGCTTAGAAACAAATAAATGCGCCGTAAAAGAACAAATTGATCTAGAGAGAAAAATAAATTGATTTATAGTGTGAGATATCATCAAAATCACAAAGGCACAACATACCCGACCCAAAATTGGCCTGTAGCACACCAATACTAACAATCTCCCACATGAACTACAGCCAATTGCCCACAACTTTGAGGCCCATCTTATCCCGATGGCGCTCAAATACAGTCTATGTCAAAGGCTTAGTCAGTGGATCTGCTATGTTATCTTCTGACGGTACACGCTCTACCGCCACATCTCCACGATCAACAATCTCCCGAATAAGGTGGAAGCGCCTGAGAATATGCTTCCACCTTTGGTGAGATCTTGGTTCCTTCGCCTGGGCGATAGCCCCATTATTATCACAAAATAATGGGATGGGATCTGATATCTCAGGAACTACGCCGAGTTCCAAGATGAATTTCTTTATCCAGACGGCTTCCTTAGCAGCTTCAGCCGTAGCAATATATTCTGCCTCCGTCATCGAGTCTGCAGTGGTATCTTGCTTGGAGCTTCTCCAACTGACTGCCCCTCCATTCAACATGAATACAAACCCAGACATGGATTTACAGTCATCTGGATCTGACTGGAAATTAGAGTCTGTGTAAGCTCTAAGCTGAAGGTCCTATCTTCCATAAAGCAGAAAAAGATCCTTAGCCCTTCGCAAGTACTTAAGGATGCCCTTTACTGCCTTCCAGTGCTCTTCGCTTGGATTTACCTGATATCTACTGATAATGCTCAAAGCATTGGCAACATCAGGCCGTGTATATAGCATTGCATACATGATTGACCCTGTGGCCGAAGCATTGGGTACCTTATTCATGTGTGCCACCTCCTCAGAAGTTTTAGGACTCATCCCCTTGGATAGGCAAATTCCATGTCTCATGGGAATGAGATCTCTCTTGGAATTTTCCATCCTAAACCTTTTGAGGATAGAGTCTATGTACATGGATTTGGATAATCATAGCATCCTTTTAGATCTATCTCGGTAGATCCTTATGCCCAGCACATAAGATGCTTCTCCCAAATCCTTCATGGAGAAGGTCTCGGATAACCAAGACTTAGTTGATGTTAACATCTCTACATCATTCTCAATGAGTAAGATGTCATCAACATATAGGACCAAGAAGGTCACTGAGCTCCCACTGAACTTCTTGTAAACACGGGGTTCATCTTCATTCCGAATGAAGTTGAAAGATTTGACAGCCTCATCAAATCTTAAGTTCCAGCTCCAAGATGCCTGCTTCAATCCATAAATGGACCTTTGAAATTTGCATACCTTATTAGGATGTAGTTTGGAGGTGAATCCTTCAGGCTGTACCATGTACACCTCTTCTGACAGATTTCCATTCAAAAAAGTTGTCTTCACATCCATTTGTCAAATCTCATAATCCAGGTATGCAGCAATGGCAAAGAGGATTCTTATTGACTTAACCATGGCCACAGGTGAAAACGTCTCATCATAGTCAATACCTTGTCTTTGACGATACCCTTTCGCCACTAATCTGGCCTTGTATGTGTCAATCTGTCCATCTGCATCGATTTTCCTTTTGAAAATCCATTTGCAGCCGACCTGGACTCTCCCTTCGGGTATATCAACCAAGTTCCAAACTTTGTTGGTGTACATGGACTGGATCTATGAATCCATTACCTCTTGCCATTTCTCGGAGTCTGCACTACGGATTGCATCCTGGTACGATTGAGGATCTTCATCCTCATCGATACATACCTTAGAGGACCTCTCTGAGACATGTCCAATATATCTCTCAGGTTCTCTTGGTAGTCTACCAGATCTCCGCAGTGTCTGTGTTTCACTCTGAATAGGATCAACCGATATAGTCTCATCTAATGAGTTTGTGTCTACGGGTTGTGGTTCTTGGACCTCGTCCAATTCTATTTGGCTCCCACTATTTTTCTGGAGAAGATATTCTTTTTCTAGAAATACAGCTCTCTTAGCCACTAAGACCCTTTGCTCAGAAGGGTGATAGAAATAATATCCAAATGTTTCCTTTGGATATTCCACAAACCTACACTTATCGGTTCTAGACTCAAGTTTATCACTTTCATTCCTCTTACCATGGGCAGGACACCCCCAAATTTTAATGTGATTAAAATTTGGTTTCCTGCCCTTCCATATCTCATATGGTATAGAAGCAATAGACTTTTTTTTTAACCCAAGTCATCAAGCAGGAAGAAGGGAGAGTGCACCCCCATTCCAAAGGAAGGGAATGTTCTCACTCCACCAAATCACCACTTGATGCTTTATTTTATTGATTTTCCAAACTTGAACAAACTCATAAGAGGCCAAGCCTCTAAAAATACAAGGAGAATTCAAATGTAAAAAAACTGATTAGTCCTCTAGAGACTGGCGCACGGTGTCTGGCCTTGTGAAGTCTGTACAGCCTTTTCTGTGAAGTCTATACATTTGAAGAGTCCAGACATTGCACTCCCTTCATTGCTGAAGTATGTACATTCAGTGACCGGGCTTTAGGAAGTATGTACACTGCGATCCCTTTACTACTGAAGTCTATACAGTCTAAGTATGAGCTTGTAAGTCTGTACATTGGGACGTCTGTACACTGCACGCCCTTACGCTGCAGCTTCATTAAGTCTGTATATTTTTGTGAAGTCTGAACATTTGAGGAGTCTATACACTGCTCTCTTTCGGCTGAGAAGTCTGAACATTGTGAGTCTGTACATTCGATGTCTGCAGCTTGTGAATCTATACATTGTGAGGTTTGTGAAGTTTGTACAGCTTTGTGAGTCTGTACATTGTGAAGTCTGTACAGCCCTTGCATTACAGCTTCATGGAGTCTGCTTAGTGAGTCTGTACATTGTGAGATTTGTGAAGTCTGTACAGCCCTTACGCAGGTGCTTCGTGAATTCTGTACATTGCATGCCCTTTCACTTTTGAAGTCTGTACATTGCATGCCCTTGTGCTGCAGCTTCGTAAAGTCTATACAATATGTAGTCTGTACACTGCATGCCCTTTCGCTGTAATATTGTGAAGCCTGTACATTCGAAAAGTCTATACATTGCTCCCCTTTGACTGAAGTCTGTACATTGCTGAGCTTTGTGAGCTCTACAACTTCGTGAAGTCTGTACATTCTGGAGTCTGTACATTCGAGAAGTCTATACACTGCTCCCTTTTGATTGAAGTCTGTACATTGCTGAGCTTTGTGAGCGCTTCAGCTTTTTGGAGTCTGTACATTTTGGAGTCTGTACATTGCACGCCCTGTCGCTGCAGCTTGTGAAGCCTGTACATTTGAGAGGTCCACACATTGCTCCCTTTCGCTCCTAAAGTCTGTACATTGGGAAATGTATGTACATTCAGAGACTGCAGCTTTGTACGTCTGTACATTGTAAATTCCAGCTTCTGAAGTCTATACATTGGCTTCAGGGCATTCCCCAATAGAGGCTAACGGAGACGGATGGCTGGCATTCTAACTTTGTCAATTCTTAACACTCCCTTGGCCATTCGTGGGAGGTCCCTTACTTGAGTGAAGATTGTGTTTTCAGTAATGGTGCATGCATACGAGGCAAGGGAATCAGCAACTTGATTCCCTTCTCTGAAAACATGCCAGACCGGACACCCATTCTCCTGGAGGAGATCCAAGGTCCTTTTCCACCAGGGGAGGACCATCCAGCTTGGAGCCATTCCATTCCGAATTGCCTCTACTAGGAGGGCACAGTCCGAGTACACTGCTGCCAGATTAATATGACATTGCTTTGCTATGGCTAAACCATCATGAAGAGCCCTTGTCTCTGCTAAGATACTATTGCCTCGACCATAGTGAAAAGCAAAACCAACTATGAGTTTGCCTGCATGGTCCCTGATACATCCTCCACCTCCACTTATGCCGGGGTTGCCCTTCGAGGCTCCATCTACATGCAGTGAAAAATCTTGGGCAGCCAAACGACAAAAGACCAAGAGTGGCTGTTTGATTTCCACTCGGGGATGTAAATGGAAGGAGGCTAAGCAGTAGGATTGGGCTGGAGATAAAGGCTTCTGAAAATTTAGCTTGTCCAACACCAAAGCTATTGAAGAGATTATTTTCCTTTTGATAGATGCACTGCTGAGGGTCACTCCTTCAAATCTTAGAGAACATCTATGTTTCCATATTTCCCATATCATCAAAATTACAGCATACATACCAATAAACTGTATTGCAGATGACATGTTGGTTTCAGAAATTAAATTCCAGCTTCGAGTTGTAATCTGCTCACAAAGAGCAATCTTGTTGCTGACAAGAGGGTGCCCTCAGCCCCATAAGTCAGAAGCCAATTCACTGGAGATGAAAACATGGTTCAAGTCTTCTTGGGAAGGAGATGAACAACAGTTGCACCTAGAAGCCATTTGAATTCCACATTCAGCCACCCTGCTATCGACCGGCACTGCTCGATGGAGAATTTTTCATGTGAAAAGAGCTGCTCTTGGAGCAATTGCTGAGTGCCATAACTTGGCCCAAGCTGGCCTCCGATTTATAGAAGCAATAGACTTACTTGAGATCTTATTCAGTAAATAGGCTGCAGTCTCTAAGGCATAGCCCCAGAGAGACAAGGGTAGTCCTGACATAGACATCATGGATCGGACCATGTCTAACAAGGTCATGTTTCTCCTTTCGGATACACCATTGTGATGTGGTGTATACGGTGGAGTCTACTAAGAAATAATTCCATTGTCTTTAAGATAAGAAGTGAATTCATGGCTAAGGTATTCACCACCTCGATCTGATCAAAGAGTCTTAATACTCTTTCTAGTCTGTTTCTCTACTTCATTCTTATATTCCTTAAACTTCTCAAAGGCTTGAGATTTATGTCTCATTAAATACACATAGCCATATCTCGAGAAGTCATCAATAAAAGAAATGAAATAGAGGTCACCCCCTTTTACTTTCATGGACATGGGTCCACACACATCCGAGTGTATGAGCTCGAGAAGGTCAGCAGCCCTCTCACCATGTCCACTAAAGGGAGCCTTGGTCATCTTCCCCATGAGACATGACTCACATGTATCAAATGGCTTGTATTCAAATGAATTCAAATACCCATTTGAGTGTAGGTGAGAGACTCTTTTCTCGCTGATGCGGGACGGACACGGGGACCGACTCTAAGTGATGCGGACCTCGGACTCTAAATGCAGACGCGACCAGCAACATACAATAATGGAGACTCTTTGACCCGACACTAAGAGTTCCTATGGGCTATACATCGCTAAAAAAAATGCAAGCTCACTTGTCGTCCCAAGCGAGGGGAAACACGGATCCGCGCGGTTGAGAAACCGGCAGAGTCAAGGGTGGTCGACTCACTTCCGTGCTCAGATCGAGCCACGGGACGTGTCACTCTCTCGCTCACAGCGGTGACATGAACTCACGGGCTAGAATCCTAATGCACTCACAATGGCATATGACCATATACTGAACTAGCAAATGAACGCCAAGAAGTAAGACCGTTACCTCCACGCACCCGGCGTGGGGAAGACAACCCCGGCCAATTCCGTACTCCCGGTTAACAGATTTTCACAACGATACAAAGTTTTGACCCACTCCACGCAGGGAGGTAACAGGTTACATGTGGAGCCCGGGAGTATCGGGAAGTGGGTTGACGGGTAGCATCTTGATGTCGCTCTGACGGTGCCGAAATCCGCGTTTTAGTGCTGTCCGGATGGCGCGATCTGCGGCTCGTGGGGCCCACGTGCTGCTTAGTCCTCCGGACCTGGAGGGGTGAGTCCCGCTGTGATGGTGACACCTGGTGGTGCACTTCCCTGGACGGCGGTCAGACTGGACACCGGTCGGAGGCCGGGCGGCTCCGATCTCCACTTGTCGGAAGTGCCGGCCACGGATCTGCAACCTCTGTTTTGCAGGGCACGACCCGGCGAGATTTGTCGCTGCGATCAGCACCGATGTCGGATCGGCACAAAACCAGCGCCGTTGGAACGCTGACTCAAAATGCTTCGACCCTCTATCACTCCAGAAAATTCGTTGTGACTGTGCTTCTGATGGGGAATTTTAGAACCGGACTGATCTCTGTTTCAGATCTGGCCGGACAGAAATGAACTTTCCTGAGAGTTGGCATTGACCGCGATGTAGACCTCCGAATCAGAAGATGAGCTCTTCATGAAAGTTGTATAGGGGAGAGATAGGAAAACGGGGATAATTTTTATAAAGGATTTGGTGGAGGTTTGGATGGGGAAATATATTTTATACTGCTGGGTGGTCGGATCTGGACAGGGGCAGGCAGAACTGAGCTGGGATCTGAAGTGAATTTTTAGAAAATATGAACGAGATTCTAAATTCACACGAAAATTTGTGGATGGTTTATTAGGTGGACAGAACCTCCAATAAAAATATAAAGTCATTTGGGTCACGAGAAGGTGGGTTCATGAATGACCTATTAGGGTTCTAGAAATCTGGGCAGACTATTAGCAGATCTAAGAGGAGGTGGAGAACAAAAATGGGAAAATGGAAAATAAAAACTAGAAGCTCCACCAATTTTTCTATGATGTGATGATGACCCCTGGAACTCACCCTGAAAGTTTAGGCTCTAGATGAACTCATCGCTGAGAGCAAGAAATTTGATCAAGGGGCTATCCTGAGTGGACAGAACTCCGGCGATGATGGCAGTGGTGCGACGGCGGCACGAAGGCGGCGGCGGCGACGATCTACACACCTGATAAATGATGCTTCACACCTCTAATTCACAGCCTTCCCAGCTGCAGAAGGGGGAGAGAGCAGAGAGATAGGGAGCGGCCCTTGCTCCTTTGGAAGAAATTCCAATATTTTCTTTCATTAATTCCAATCAAATGAAAATACATGCTATTTATGTGAAATAACAAAAGACACTAACTATCCCTAGATCTAGGGTTTGGGAGGGGTAAAAGATGGAGCCCATAATTTATTTCTCTCATGTGATTTGGAACAAATAAAAAAAACTAAAATTCCTAATATAATAATATATAATGGGGGTGCCCCCTTGACTTATGGCATTCCAAATTTGAAATTTTATTCCCTTTGCCCCCTTGACTTATGGCATTCCAAATTTGAAATTTTGTTCCCTTTGTTCCCCCCTTGGTCCAACCCTTCTAGAAGCCCACCATGGAGGGTTGACTGACCCCACATGGGCCCAAGAGATGAGGTGGATCAATGGGAGAAGGGATAGGGGCCCGCGGGACCTAGGTGGTCCCATATTACAAATAAACCCCTCTTACAATCCGAATTACAATCCGAATAAAACTAAATAAACACACATTACACACAAATGAAATCCCCATAAATACTATAAATATCAAGACTCAAGGGGGAGTCTCCAGGCTGTCTCCGAGCCAGATGGAAGCCGAGGTAGCCCGGGTGGTGCTCTGCGTACGGTACCGTCGGCTCGTCGGTTCGTGCTTCTCGCTCGCTCTGGTGTCCGCACCAATTCTCCCCGGATGGGAGAAACTCGACCCTGTCGAGTAAGGGTCTGCATCGCTCTGGTAGCGCTCCAGTAGGTCCGGATCTATCCACTACAACTCTCCACGGGTGATCCAAGTATCCTCGGTGGCGGGTCGCCCTCTCCAACGCACTAGGTAGCGCGGGTAGGATCCACTCCTGGTAACTGTCACCTGCTCATGCAGTATATGATCGATATGCTCTCGCTGCTGTGGAAAGGTGGCTGGTGGTGGAAACTCAGGTGTGGGATCACTCTCAATGGGAGGAGATGGCTCGAAAGGCTCACTAGGGATCACCGCTGGGTCCCTATATGCAACTAGATCTGACACATTGAAAGTTGAGCTTATACCATATTCCTCGAGCAGGTCCACAATATACGCATTGGATCCAACGCGTTTCAACACTCTAAATGGATCGGCTCCACGAGCTTACAATTTCTTTACGGTTCCAGAGGGAAACCGTTCAGGTCTTACCCTGATCATGACAAATTCACCCTCTTGGAACTCACGGTGGTGTCGATGGGCATCGGCTAACTCCTTATACCGTGCATTGCTGGCCTCAATGTGACGACGGATGTCGTCATACAAACTCCTAACATGCCTAGCAAAAGACTCGGCAGACTCAAACACTCGTGCATGAATGGGCATGGGAACAAGATCCACTGGCTTCCTAGGCCTACGACCTGTGACAATCTCGAATGGACTCATGCCGGTAGACCTGTTAAATGAATCATTATATGTAAATTCTGCCAGTGGTAATATAAGATCCCAATCCCCTACACGGTCCTTGACAAGACACCTCAAAAGGTCACCCAGACTCCTATTGACCACCTCGGTCTGACCATCTGTCTGGGGATGATATGTAGTGGAAAACTTGAGGTGAGTACCCAACATATGCCACAGTGTCTTTCAAAAATAACTGGTGAACCTAACATCACGGTCAGACACTATAGTACGAGGCAACCCGAACTTGCACACCACATGAGTAAGAAATAGGCGGGCTACCCTCAAAGCATCCGAAGTCTTCGAGCAGGGAATGAAAAGGGCCATCTTCGAGAACCGGTCAACTACCACATAGACCGAGTCATGCTTCCTAGAGGTACGTGGCAATCCCAAGACAAAATCCATGCTAACATCATGGCACGGGGCATCAGGCACAGGAAGAGGCGTATAAAGGCTGCAGCTTTGCTTCTTCATTTTGGCCGTAGCACATGTACGGCACTGAGCCACTATATGAGCAACATCACGCTTCAAGCTCGGCCAATAAAATCTATGCTCAACATCCTCCATAGTCTTGTTCCGACCAAAGTGGCCGGCTAGACCTCCCGCATGTACCTCCCAGACTAAGAAGTCTCGAACCGAAGTCCGGGGAACACAAAGCCTGCCTCCTCGAAAGAGGTAACCCTCCTGAAGCACATAATCATCAAGGTCTCTCGAGAGTCTGGCCTAGAGAGTGGTATAAATCTGACCAAAGTCAGGACAATCAACATAGGCCTCTCTCATCTTCTCTAACCCTATGACCTCGGCACTCATGGTGGTCAGCAGACAAGCACCCCGACTCAAGACATCAGCCACCTTGTTCTCCACTCCAGCCTTATGTTTAAGCACAAATGTGTACTACTGGAGATACTCAACCCATCGGCTGTGACGCGCATTAAGCTTCTTTTGGGAATGGAGGAACCTGAAAGCTTCATGATCGGAGTACAAGACAAACTCCTAATGTAAAAGATAGTGCCTCCAATATCTAAGAGCCTGAACAACTGCGTAGAATTCTTTATCATAAGTGGAGTATCGCAGTTTCACGTCATTCAGCTTTTCACTGAAGTATGCGACAGGGTGGGCCTCTTGACTCAGCACTCCTCCAATCCCAACACCTGACGCATCACAAGAGACCTCAAACACCTTCGAGAAATCTGGCAATCGAAGGATCGGTGTCTGGGTCATGCGCTCCTTGATGTCCTTAAAGGCAGCAGCAGCGGCCTTCGTCCATACAAACGTGCCCTTCCGAATACAGTTCGTGATCGGGGCAGTGACGGAGCTAAATCCGCGGATGAAACGACGATAGAACGTCGTGCGGCCATGGAAGCTGCGGACATCATGGACCGTACGGGGTTCCGGCCACTCAATAATGGCCCGGACCTTCTCCGGATCGGCGGAGACCCCGGTACTAGACATAATAAAACCCAAGAAGGTAAGATGAGGTGTCATGAAGGCACACTTCTGTGGGTTCACAAACAACTGCACTCGCCTCAAAAGCAGACAGACCAGCCTTAGATGGTCCAAGTGGTCCCCTTTAGTGCGACTATATATAAGGATATCATCAAAATACACAACCACAAAGACTCTAATGAAAGGTCGAAGGACTTGAGTCATGAGTCGCATGAAAGTTCTAGGGGCATTGGTCAACCCAAAGGGCATAACCAACCACTCATATAGACCATCCTTGGTCTTAAATGCGGTCTTCCACTCATCACCTAGCCTAATCCTCACCTGGTGGTAGCCACTCTTAAGATCGATCTTCGAGAAGATAGTGGCACCGGCCATCATGTCTAGCATATCATCTAGGCGGGGAATAGGGAACCTGTACTTCACGGTTATTTTGTTGATGGCACGACTATCAATGCACATTCTCCACGTGACATCCTTCTTTGGGGCGAGTAATGCGGGAACAGCACACGGACTCATGCTGTCCCGAATAGACCCTCTCTGCATCAACTCATCGACCTGCCATTTTAGCTCGGCATGTTCCGTGGGACTCATGTGATAATGCGGAAGATTGGGCAATGAGGAGCCCGGAATCAAGTCGATAGCATGCTGAATATCCCGCATGGGTAGGAGTCCCTCGGGAAGCTTCTCGGGAAAGATATCAGCGAACTCCTGTAGAATAGGAATGACATCGGGTGGGAGTTCACCCTCGGACTTTGGCTCCACCTCTCTGACCGTAATAGCAAACACAGGGCAGCCCCTACTAGCCTCCCGCTCCATTTCTCAGGAGCTAATCATCATCAACCTCTTAGTCGAGGGCTCGCCTGTGCCAGAGGTAACGGTCATAGCCCGGGCTGGGGATGGGGTATTGGGCCCGGGGACGGAAGGCTCCGGAGTACTAGGGCCAGTAGGACCCCTAACTGATGGGCTCTTGGGCTGA
The DNA here is from genome assembly GCA_022559845.1 of Amorphophallus konjac. Classification (NCBI taxonomy): domain Eukaryota; kingdom Viridiplantae; phylum Streptophyta; class Magnoliopsida; order Alismatales; family Araceae; genus Amorphophallus; species Amorphophallus konjac. The sequence continues at coordinate 397,542,268 of CM040118.1, forward strand.
GTGGGGTGGAGGGAAATCCGTCGACCATCATGGTCGAAGGTATAGGTGTTCGACCGGCCATGGAGTGTGGCATCCCGATCAAATAACCACGGCCTACCAAGAATGATATTGCCCACCTCCATGGGGAGGACATCACACCATATCTCATCACGGTAGGCATGAAACTGTAGTGGGACCAAACACCGTAGCCTGATCGGAATGGAGGTGGAATCCACCCATGATACTCGATAGGGGCAAGGATGGTCCACTGGAGTAAGACCAAGACGTGAGACTGCGCCCGTGGAGATTGCATTGATGCAACTCCCACTATCGATAATCACCTTACACACATGTCCCCCCAGCCTACAGTATGTATGAAAGATGGTGGTCCGACGCCAGTCATCACTGGCCTATGGCTGGGTGAGAATACACCTGACGACCCCCAAGTGGGTATCGTCCGAATGCTGGGCATCCTGGCCATCACCTTCAATCTCATAGTATTCGTCAGCTAGCTCCTGATCTGCTTCATAGCTGACTAACACAAGATCTGAAGAGGTGGCATCCCCGACCTGTGTGTCCCCAATGACAAGAGACTGACAAGTGGGACACTAGTTGGCGAAGTGGCCAAACCCATTGCAGTGATAACACTGCTTCCGTGATCCACTAGGCTCCCCAATTAAAGGTCCTTTCCCCTTATCCTCCCGATGGATAGGAGGTGTAGGCAACAAAGGACAAGCAACAGGTGCGGGTGCCGGTGGACGGACCATGGGTGCCGTGGGTTGGGGACGAGGAGGGATATCCCTCGGAGGTGGAGGGCGAGGCCTAGGAGCGAATGGCTTGGGATGAATGGGCTCCTAAGGTCAAGCCATGGGGGCCCTCGGATACGTGCCTAAAGAGCCACGGGGCTCGACACTACGAGGGGGAAAGGGGCCCAACCGATGTATAGGCTCAAACTCGGCCTCGAATTGCTCCAATTCGAGAGCAACCTGATACGCCTGTTCCAAAGTGGTCACATTACGACGGAAAAGTTCATATTGGTAGTTCGCGCAGACCTCTTTGAAAGCGCGATATGGTCATGGTGCTCTCTTCCGTAACTCCACACCACAAATAATACTCATCAAACTCGGCGGTGTACTCAGTCACGGACCAGTTCCCTTGGGAGAGACTTTGCCATTTGTCTATGAGATGCTGGCGATACGTGGCAGGAAGGTATTTCTGCCTCAACTTCATTTTCATGTCATCCCAAGTACCGATCGGGGGTTGATGTCGCTGCACTAACAGGCTCTCCACATTGATCCAATAAGTTTGGACCTGCCCATGCAACTTCATCTTAGCGTACCAAACTCTTCGGTGGTCCGTCATCTCAAACCACTCGAAGTACCGGTCCATGTCGGCCTCCCAATCTAAATAGACTTTCGGATCCAAAGACCCGTCAAATAGGGGAGGGTCCGCACGCACGCTCCTAAGAACATAGTCGTCTTCATCATCACGATTCCATCGTTGGTTTCGACGATCACGACCATAACCCCCTTGTTCATTATCAGATGCATAGTCATCCACCTCGTGCACCTGCTACCTCCCAACATCTGTCCCTTGAGCCCCTGGAGCAATAGGTTGCTGAACAGGCTCTTGTTGGCCATTTGTCGGTGCGGGTTGCGCCGCCACTGGGGCCCTCTCAAGGACAGCAATCCTTCCCACAATACCCTGAATGGACTGGTCCGATGTTTCAGCCCGATCCTCTAGGGCTTTCATCCTCCCTTCTAGACGCGTTCCTACGCCATCTAGACGCGTACTAAGACCATCCATACGCGTATCGAGACGATCCATGAGGGCTCGGAACATCTCGACCGTCGATGGCTCATTGGAACTACGGGCTCGGGAATCCGCCATAGGTGGTGGTGGAGAGTATTGGGTGCCTCGACGGGTGGGCATGCAAAGACACACGGACTAGGAGACACAGACTAATGCACCTAGACTTAGCCAATATCTGGTACGTGGCAGAGGGTCGACCCGAAGCTCTCCTCGCGCAAGTGTGCGGCCTTCCCAATAGGCGTAGCCTAACGTTCGGACAACACCTTTTAATATACCAGATTATCGGGATGAAATGCAATTTTTAAACACTTTTTTTTTGTTTTGGAAATAATGATGATCCTAGACTCGACTTAGACCATGCAAGACTTATGCAAAGACTACCCTAGACTCGACTCGCTCTGATACCAAACTGATGCGGGACTGACACGGGGACCGACTCTAAGTGATGCGGACCTCGGACTCTAAATGCGGACGCGACCAGCAACATACAACAATGGAGACTCTTCGGCCCGACACTAAGAGTTCCTATGGGTTATACATCGCTAACAAAAATGTAAGCTCACTCGTCGTCCCAAGCGAGGGGAAACGCGGATCTGCGCGGTTGAGAAATCGGCAGAGTCAAGGGTGGTCGACTCACTTCCGTGCTCGGATCGAGTCACGAGACGGGTCACTCTCTCGCTCACAGCGGTGACATGAACTCACGGGCTAGAATCCTAACGCACTCATAGCGGCATATGACCATATACTAAGCTAGCAAATGAACGCCAAGAAGTAAGACCGTTACCTCCACGCTCCCGGCGTGGGGAAGACAACCCCGGCCAATTTCGTACTCCCGGTTAACAGATTTTCACAGCGGTATAAAGTTTTGACCCACTCCACGCAGGGAGGTAACAGGTTACATGTGGGGCCCGGGAGTATCGGGAAGTGGGTTGACGGGCAGCATCTTGATGTCGCTCCGACGGTGTCGAAATCCGCATTTTAGTGCTGTCCGGATGGCGCGATATAAGGTTCGTGGGGCCCACATGCTGCTTAGTCCTTTGGACCTGGCGGGGTGGGTCCCGCTGTGATGGTGACACCTAGTGGCGCGCTTCCCTGGACGGCGATCGGACTAGAACACCGATCGGAGGCCGCGCGGCTCCGATCTCCACTTGTCAGAAGTGCTGGCCATGGATCTGCAACCTCTATTTTACAGCGCGCGACACGGCGAGATTTGTCGCTGCGATCAGCACCGATGTCGGATCGGCACAAAACCAGCGCCGTTGGAACGCTGACTCAAAATGCTTCGACCCTCTATCACTCCAGAAAATTCGTTGTGACTGTGCTTCTGATGGGGAATTTTAGAACCGGACTGATCTCTATTTCAGATCTGGCCAGATAGAAATGAACTTTCCTGAGAGTTGGCATTGACCGTGATGTAGAACTCCGAATCAGAAGATGAGCTCTTCATGAAAGTTGTAGAGGGGAGAGAGAGGAAAACGGAGATAATTTTTATGAAGGGTTTGGTGGAGGTTTGGATGGGGAAAGGTATTTTATACGGCTAGGTGGTCGGATCTAGACAGGGGCAGGCAGAACTAAGCTGGGATCTGAAGTGAATTTTTAGAAAATATGAACAAGATTCTAAATTCACACGAAAATTTGTGGATGGTGTATTAGGTGGAAAAAACGTCCAATAAAAATATAAAGTCATTTGGGTCACGAAAAGGTGGGTTCATGAATGACCTATTAGGGTTTTGAAAATCTGGGCAGACTATTGGCAGATCTGAGAGGAGGTGGAGAACGAAAATGGAAAAATGGAAAATAAAAACTAGAAGCTCCACCAATTTTTCTAGGACGTGGTGATGACCCCTGGAATTCACCCTGAAAGTTTGGGCTTCAGATGAACTCGTGGTTGAGAACAAGAAATTCGAGATCAAGGGGCTGTTCTGAGTGGATAGAACTCCGGTGACGATGGCGGTGGTGCGACGGCGGCACGGCGGCGGCGGCGGCGATGATCTACACACCTGATAGATGAGGCTTCACACCTCTGATTCATAGCCTTCTCAGCTATAGAAGGGGGAGAGAGGAGAGAGATAGGGGGCGGCCCTTGCTCCTTTGGAGGAAATTCCAATATTTTCTTTCATTATTTCCAATCAAATGAAAATACATGCTATTTATGTGAAATAACAAAAGACACTAACTATCCCTAGATCTAGGGTTGGGGAGGGGTAAAAGAGGGAGTCCACAATTTATTTCTCCCATGTGATTTGGAATAAATAAAAAAACTAAAATTTCTAATATAATACTATATAATGGGGGCGCCCCCTTGACTTATGGCATTCCAAATTTGAAATTTTGTTCCCTTTGTCCCCCCCTTGGTCCAACCCCTCTAGAAGCCCACCATGGAGGGTTGACTGACCCCACATGGGCCCAAGAGATGAGGTGGATCAATGGGAGAAGGGATGGGGGGCCCGCGGGACCCAGGTGGTCCCATATTACAAATAAACCCCTCTTACAATCCGAATAAAACTAAATAAACACACATTACACACAAATGAAATCCCCATAAATACTATAAATATCGAGACTCAAGGGGGAGTCTCCAGGCTGTCTCTGAGCCAGATGGAAGCTGAGGTAGCCCGGGTGGTGCTCCACGTACGGTACCGTCGGTTGGCCGGTTCGTGCTTCTCGCTCGCTCTGGTGTCCGCACCACTCGCCTACATGACCAAGCCTGCAATGCCATAGATATGCAGAATTCACTTCATTAGCATTGGAAACCTGCATAACGTTAGAACATGTATCTAATACATAAAGACCATTGACTAATGAACCATTGGCTATAATCAAACCATTATTCATTATAGAGCACCCAGTGCTGTTAAAAGCCAATGCATATCCAATGTTATACAAGCCAGAGATTGAAATAATATTCTTAATAATATTAGGAACATAATAACAGTCATTCAACTCTAGAATGACTCCTCAAGGTAAACTAAGGCGTGCAGTCCCGACAGCTTTGGCAGAAACTAAAGCTCCATTGCCCATCCTCAGTTCAATCTCCTTTTTACCCAGCCGCCTTCTAGTTGCCAGCACCTGCACAGAATTGCAGATATGAGATGCACATCCAGTATCCAATACCCATGATGTGGATTTCATATATGACAAATTAAGGTCTATGATAAAAATACATTCATTTAGAATTGCTTTGTAATTCCTTTTTCAATGTCCTGTTTCCCCGCATCGAAAACACTTGTACCCATGGCCTTCTTCTTTCCCTTCCCTTTGTCACCTTTGGTGGATATCTGGGTGGCCTTCCTTTTTTTGTTGGCCCAGCCAACAATCATTACAGAAGAAGATGCTTTATCTTTCTGCATAGTCCCTTCAGCACTCTTTAACATGTTGAGCAGCTCTGGGAGAGTTGCATCAATTCTATTCATGTTAAAGTTTATGATGAAGGAAGAAAAGGAATCGGGCAATGACTGGAGTATAAGATCAATGCACAGTTCAAGATCCAACTTGAACCCCAGTGCATTGCAAGTCTCTCTATCCACTCCATCATTTGCAGTACATGAGCCTGTACTGAAGCACCCTCTGACATCCGTGTCCTGAAAAACTTTTTGGAGATATCATATCTCTTAATCCTACCCTGCTCCCCGAAGAGCTGACGTAGATTAAGAAGTATGCTTCTACAATCAGTCTTTTCGAATTTCCTCTACAGCTCGGGAGCCATAGAGTCCAGCATATAACATTGGGCAAGGGAAGAGTCTTTAGACCATTTGGCATAAGTCATTAACTCGCCCTCGTCGGCATCGGGAGCTGGCTCAGAATGAACTGTGTCCAATACGTAGGCTATTTTTTTCGGCGGTGAGGACTATGCGTAGATTACGCAGTCAATCCGAGTAGTTCAGTCCAGTCAGTCTGTTCGCATCCAAGATGCCACGGAGGGGGTTGGACGATGACATTATAACCTGGATAAGAAATAAAAGATAACTTAACATATGTTCAAATTCTAACTTAAATGTAGTTTTCTATCTTAGTTGGTCCTACTATTTTTCGATCGAACTATATAACCCTCAGTATACAGAACGGGAGATCAACGAGATCAACCTAGTGGGTCGGAATCCCAACGAGACTGATGTATGACCTTGTGGAAAGCACAACAAGTCATACAATATCTCAAGGGCAGTCAACAAGCATTTGCATCTAATGCAATATCCGATTTCGACCCCCGAGAAATCATCCCATTATGGAAAGCACAACAAAGGATATTCTCGATTAGATCTAACCATCATTACTACATAGCAATGAGTTCATGACCCGACCCTTGTGGAAAGCACAACAAGGCCGAGTTTAATTCCTCACCCCATTGAGGCCGAGCCTTGGAGTTGTATCCCGCCCCCAAACTCATGGACCTTGTGGAAAGCAGAACAAATCCATGAAATGAAGACATTCATTCACTCCATAATGATGGAGGGCCATGACGACTCCTAGAGCCACGCTTACCAGATCTAAAATTAATCGTGAGGGAATTTGATTTTATCTTGATCTCACCCTAGGTGATAATATAAATATATCCAATATATTTACAGTACCTAATAGTTTGCACAAAATAAATGTATCCAATGCAGAAATTAAATCGCAAGTGATCATGGACTTTATTCCTAATGTAACTAAGACATCTGGTCCGCTTCCGAAGCAGCTGGATCGTCCTCGTCGGGTGTGCTCCGCGCTTTCAAACTCCCACGTCGCATTAATTACAACTTTTACACGACACGCAGGCCGACAAAATTTAAATTACATGTGACTCAAATTCCAGCAGCCCTTAAGGCGAGTACAACTGTAAAGGGAGATAGAAGTATATAGGAATTTTAACAGAGAGATAAAGGAGATTTGCAGACCCCAATTAATTACATTAATCAAGTCCATGATCACTTGCCAACCCATTCATGTAAAATCAATCAAGGGTTATTTCTGAAAATAATCCTTACTTTTGGATTTAAAAATGGGATGTGCAAACAAAAATAGGCTAATTTTGTTTAATTTTAAAAATCAAAGTAGGATTACCTAAAATTAAACACATAAGCAAGCCAATGCAAGGTAAATAAAATAAATCACGTAAAGAACCATCATTTATAACAGGGGCATGTATATTTGAATCTGATTCAAATAAGTCAGATAATTGAGATAATTATTTAAATTTAAATTTAAATTTAATTATCTAATAATTAAATTTAAATAGAAAATTTAAACATTACAATCATTTAAATTTAAATTCAAACTAATTATCGAATAATTTTATTTGAAAATAAATTTAAATAATATAATTATCCTCAATTATCAATATTCTAAAATTTATAATTTGAATTTAACAATTATCTAATAATTAAAATTCAAATATTTGAATTTTATACATTTAATCTTCAATAAAATTCAAATTCTGATTTTACTAATTATCTAATAATTAAAAAATCGAAAATAGAATTTTTACTGAAGTAACTTCAATTATTACCATTTTATCTCAAGGTAAATAGTAATTATCTCACTTTAGTAAATTTAAAATGGTTAAATAAAATTTAACATTTGAATTTTACTATTGAGATAACATAATTAATATTTAAGATAAAAATCAGATTAATTTACTGTGCATTTATATATATATATGCACTATTAAATTAAACAAAAGAAAAAAAATTTATTTTAAAAAAAATTGGGTCCACGCCCCTTCGGGCGCGGCTGCCCACGCGGACGCATGGGCGGACGCGCCCGCGTCCGCGGCGCGCCCGCCACGCGGGCATGCCCGCGTGCCCGTGTGCGCCGCGAGGGTGGCACACGCGGGCGGGCGCAGTGCGCCCGAGCGGCGCAGTGCGCCCAGCTGACTAATTATCATTTTTTTTTACCAAAAAAAATTTGCTGCAGATGCCCAGCATCCTGGAAGAACAGAAATGCCCAGCACCCCTGTCTTCTAATATTAATTGAATGTTTTAGATTGCCCATAAAATATGGTTCTATACGGCGATAATACATCGATCAGAGCGTCAACCTTGCTCTGATACCACTGTAAGGTTCCACACAGCACCATCGGACAACGCAGCGAATAACAAAAATTTATTTGCCCGAACTCGGCTTCATGGAATCCTAGATCTGTGCTTTGATCGATGCATAAATAATTCAACCTCTAACTACGGGTTGCAGATTTCACCTTGCGCGGAACGACGCTGTCCGCAGTGCCCGATGCAGAATCTCACGAACATCGAGTCGCACAGAAGTATGACCTCTAGAGCTGATCCACACGGATCCTTGTGCAGCGATGGTATCCCCCAGCACGACTTTCCCCAACCCTTTCACCTTCTGGAGAGAGAGAGAGAGAGTAAGAGGGAGGAAAGGGGGGAGGAGCTAATCCTTCTCTTCCTAACCTTAATGCTTGATTAGCCAAGAGAGTGGGAGAAGTCTCGTAGCATCCATATATATAGGAATTGGCCATTTCTAAAAGAGTTCCAAAGGACCAAAACTGTATATATGTCCTTCCCATTATTATACATATATATTAAGCCCCTTTTATATGCCTTTCCAAAAGGAATAAAGAGAATTAATATATATATTTGTACAATAATAATCCGTCACCCAAGAATCCATTGTGTGTGATCCTCTAGGCCCGTAGTCACTCTAGTTTAAGGCCCATTAACTTCTAATTCCCAATTAGAAGTAAATTAAACTTATTATTTGCTTATACTAGAGTCGAATAATAGTTTAATTTATTCCGAACCTTTGATCACGTTGGGTCAAGTAAATCCGCGTGATCCTAAAGGACGCCGAGTTTAAACCAGCATGTCTGGTACCTGTAAGTCCACAGTTACCACATCAATATAATCCCTCGCTCCTTCTATGAGTCTGATACGATCGAGGGTATGGTTTCTGTCAAACCCCATGATCGTGCCATTTGATCATGACCTCCTTAAAATGTATGACGTCCGTTCTAAACGAACTCACACGACCCTAGCCAGGGATTTAACGGAGCGTCAATGTCATGACCCATTAACTGTCTGATATATACCCGACAGTGAGCGATCCCCTCTTGACCATTGATGATCTTCACACGTATCCTCGAGTGGTTAATGACTCAGCAACTCATGACTTATGGTTAAAGTCACTTAGCCAAGTAATTAAACCATTCCAGTCCTCGTGTAAGATCTGATCAATGTCTCAGGTCAAAGGACCAACGATGCTACTGAGACCGTTGGATCTTCAGTTGACATTAGGTATAATCAACTATCTGAAGATCCAATAGCGGATCAGTTCAGTGTACATCCTCCAAGGACATACACCTACACATATGTGTTGGTGTCCCGCACCATTGACCATGAGACTGGTCCCTCACACATCATGTGTACTGGTTTAATAGGTAATCAAAGTCCCCGAGTGATTACCCTCCAACCAGGAACAGTTTAAGGTATGTGTCTATGTAAAGTCATTCTTATATTCGAGATCTCATCTCGAGTTGACTTTACAACCACATATCCTAGGGACATTGTAAAGTAATATACAATCACATATTTATACTCAAATACCACTTTATTAATAATGAACAAGATCATACATCTATCGGGCCTACCCGACCCAAAATTGGCATGTAGCACACCAATACTAACATAGGGAATGTTAGCCGGTCGAACACATATATTCTTTCTTTTTCTTCTCCCTGCTGCGGGGCATCCTTCCAAAATCCGACCCTTTGGCCATCTTCAAGTTCATTGGAGTCCGAACTTGAGACTCCTGGCACCATCACTTCTTTATTATCTTCTTCTTCTCCTTCGGCGCACATGGCACGAAGTAACCTTTGCTGTCCTAGGGATGAATTCCCTAGACAGTGGAAATAGTCTTGGACTACTCTGCCCATCTCTTCTTGACCACGCCTCTAGGGATCAGACCGAGGCATCAGCCGTTCCTCTGTCTTCGGCTGATAAGCCAGCCTTGTCATCTGTGTAGTTTGATACATCTTCCGGGGATACCGGAATACATCTGCATGTCGGGCACATGCGCTCGGCGTGTGGGGAACATCCATTGGAACAATCTCCTCCTCCTCTTCTTCTTCTTTGATCAGAACTCTCTTGCCCCCTCTCCTGGGGCGCATGACAGCAGCTTCCTCCCTCGCAGGGGCTGGTGCTGGGCCCTGTGTTCTCTTGGGCACCCAGATTTTCTTGAATCTTGCTGGCTTAGGTACCAGCGGCTTCCTTTCCTCTCTTTCCATATTGGCCCTCCTAGTGGCCAACACTTGGAATCGGTTGTTGGTAGGGACCGCCGGAATGATGCGGTCGGGTAGTGCTTCAGCCGAGCGACCGTTGAGGTACACTCGCATTCCTCCTACCAGCATGGATTTCCCTGAGACTGACAGATGTCCCTGGGGTGCAGTAGCCCGGCTCCTCCGATAGTTCTTTCTCTTTCTGCTGGCAGCAGCAGGAGCAGCAACTCTTCTGTCCAAGTGGTGGACGTAGCATGAGACAACAATCGGTACAGTTGTTGTCTTCTGTAGCTTTTTCTCCTTGGGTACATCTGCAGCTTCTACCACAGTAGTCTTTTCTGTTCCATCATCGACCTGGAGCAGGTCAACGAACACGAGCCCCAAGCAGTTAGGTAGGCCCACGGACGGGGGCATGGATCCGAACGCAGTCGGTATCGCCAGGTACCCATCACGGACGTGGTTGTCAACGACTTGCTGGCCGAACTCGACAGAAACTAGTCTGGTTTCCATTTGACTTCCTGCAAGTAGGATTAGTACATAGTCAGAATTTTTGGAGAGGCCGCCAGGCCTCTTACTTTGGCGAAGAGATGAAGGGAGACTTGGTCCCACCAGGCGTGTCAACTTTGTGGAACGATTATTTTAAATTATTTGATTTATTTTATTATATAGTTTTTTATTTGATTTTAGTTTTATATATTGATTGATTCAATAATTAGCTTGTTAGGCGTGCCAGTCATCGAAGTGACAATTTATTATGCACTCGATCTGACTTGCTCAGTCGATTGTGAAGTCCGAGTCGGGACCGAAAGTCCGTCATACCATAAAGGCTATGACGTTAATTACACCCTTCCAAAGAAGGACAATCATTGATTAATCGCCTAAGAGGGGCCCCCGGGGTAAAATAAAGTAAGACTGTGATGCTAGTTCTATTTGCAGGAGGTGAAATGCGTGTGGATAATCATGCAATGCAAGATATGATGATAACATTCGGGGTAAATCCAGCAGCGTATCCCCTCCTCTTGGTCTGTACCAAGTGGGGATATAAGACATCCATCTACGGAGTGCCGAGATGGAAGCCAAAAGAACGATGGGCGTAGCCCGAGATCCAGAAGGATCTAGATGTGACGGGACAATGTCCACTATCATGGTACTTATTGATATCCCCTTTAGAAACCATTGGAGGACATGCAGTGGCAAAACTCCAAGGGTCAGAAGGGTCAGAAGAAAACATCGTAGTCAAACGGTGCAATGTGGGGGTAAAACCCCGTTGATTTAGCTCCCTTAGACTTGGATGGAGGATCATGATTCCCCATGATACGATAAGGGTTGGCAAGAAGGATAATGATGTTGGGATGTTAGGTTTAGACTGAGTTTAGGGCCCATTGAGGCTGCTGGGAAATCGAGTGTTTTAATGGCAGTTGGTGTTGAGATGAACCGGCGTGAATAGGAATCGGCGCGAAGGCAAACCGGCGCGATGGAGTCTCGGCGCGGTATGCTTCGGCGCAAGGAGGGCATCGGCATGGTGTGTGGCCGGCACAGCGATTGTCTCGGCGTGCCAATCACCCGGCGCGGAACTCGCGCCGAGAGAGGGCTACGTTGGGAGGCTGTATGGTGCCGACAAGAAGGATTTCTTTAGGTTTTAGGTGTTTTGGAGGCTCTGTGAGATTATGGGTTTTGATGGATTCTATTGAGGGGATCTCTTATGTTCAGTAAGGGTTTCATGGGCTCACAAACGGTGATATTCAAGTAAGCTGAAAGGTGGGGGTAAACTCATCCACATAAGGTCCAGGGAGACCATGTAACCGTAATGATTATGTTCCCCTCTTACATTGAGCAAAGAGCCGTAAGATAGTCTTTCTCAGGATTTTTGCCACACCAAGTGGGGTTGATTCATCGGTTTAATGAAAACATCTCACGATATGATAAAACAAAGACCGTGAATGAATTTTGGCAGCATCTCCCCTTATTTTGGATTGTGCCAAAAGGGGAGTATAGGTCATCCATCCACGGAGTGCCGAGATGGAAGCCAAAAGAGAAATGGGCGTAGCCCGAGATCCAAAAGGATCGCAATCCGACGGGATAGTGTCCACTCATCGTGGTATTTATTAGTATTTCCCTAAAAGAACCAACGGAGAACATGCAGTGGCAGAACTCCATGGCTTGACGGGGTGACGGAATGTAGGGGGGTTAGCCCCATAGATTTAGCTCCCATGAGGGTTGAATGAAGGCTATTGCTCCTCCTCGGGGTGATAGGATTTTGTACTGATGGGTCATAGGGCTCAGAGCTCATGAAGGCATCGGTACGAGGCTATCGACATGGATGGAGGTCGGCGCGACAGGGAAGATGAGTCTCGGCGCGATGGAAAAAACCCAATCGACGCGGGCGGCACTCGGCGCGAGACTCGCGCCGAGAGAGGGCCGCGCCGGGAGGCTTTGAGGATCAGGGTTTCAGGGAGTTTAAAGAGATTTTTGAGCTGAAGATGTCAGGGACTTCTTTGAGGGTTCTAAGGGGTTTATTCAAGGAGCTTGAAGTGTTTTACTCAAAGTTTCAGGGAGCTTTAGTCTGAGGATTCTGGGGGGTTTTATCCGAAGGTTCAGGAGGCTTTATAGGGTTTCAAGAGGTTTTGTTCAGGGTTTTAGGACGACCACTGAGGATGGTGGAAGAAATCATCAAAGCAGGAAATGGCTTTCACTCTAGAGCTTTATTGGGAGCCAGGACATCGATTGACTCACGTGGACCTTGATGCGAACATATCCCTTGCCGTTTCACGAATAAGAAGCTATGAGATGAACTGTCTCAGGCTCTCATCATGATTGCAAGGTTGAAACTACAAAGACGATGCGATAGAAATCACCCAGACGATACGAGGGACATAAATACAGCGGAATGAAATCTGTTCACGACGACTATTGAGTACGGTAGATTTCAGAGAGAGGCAGAAAGAAAGAGAAGGAGCTTCTGCATCTCATATTTTCATTTCATCCAAACAGAGTGCATACATCCAGCATAGAGGGGAGAATCAAACTGAGAAAATTTGAATACAGACGGTGCCCCTTTGCAAAAGGGTTACACTGGCATTTGATGCCATCGGAATAACAGCGTTAGAAGCGAGCAAAAAGGAAAGAAAAAGATTCAAACAAAGATGGGGACGGGGATAATATAGCCCCTTAGGGCATTTGACAGACCACCCCACCTTGAATCTTCTTCCCCGGGCTTCTGCGACTCTTTCTCTCTTCAGACCTCTTAGCAGGCTCTTAGACTCTCTTTCTCTCAGTGGCTTATTCTGCTTCGATTGCTTTTTTCTTCTGTTCCTCTTTGTCTGTCGAAGACATGGGATTTTATAGAGGGCTAGGCCTCTTCCATCGGCACGGGCTCTTCCCGGCGCGGTGTGCAGTCGGCGCGCTCGGAAAGGAGCTTCTCGGCGCGCCTGGTCGTGTTGGGCTTGGGCCTGTTCATTCGGGGCCCCTTTGTTAAAGGGATGGGATATGAGTTGGACAACTCATCCCACCCCTGCCCCTCGAGATAGCTTGTTCGACCCTTTCAGTCGAACAAGTTAACCCGATACCACCTCATAAATGCTCCCCCACCACTCATAGCTAACCCGGTTAAGAAGATTCCCACCAAACCTACAAAATGATGAAACTGGCGAATAAGAAGAAAAATCGGTCAAAATCGGCTGCACACTCCTCCAACCTTATCCTGTTCAATTATCAAAGGGCCCCTCGGTGTATTGGCACCGATAGAAGGCTTCTGGACGAAATAGGCTTTCTTCATTGGTCTTATGGGCTTCTTAGAATATGTATTTGTTTCTTCCTGAGGCTTGCTCAACACCTTGCATCCACAAACATGCATGAGGCTATGTGAATCCCATTTTATGAGCATCAGAATTGTCTGAGAATCCTCTTCAGCAGGTAGATGATTACCCGGAGTTTGTCATAGTTTTCATCAGCCTGACTATCTGAATGATAGCCGTGCTGGACAGCAGCCTAGCCAGAGATGGTTTCACCCGAACAGAGTGTCAGGGATGGTGGATCTCTTCTATTCTGATTCTCAATACTTCCAGGGATGGCACAAGAGCCGCACCCTTGATTGGTCTTCATAACCTTGAGCTTGCTTCGGCTTCTTCTTCTATCTTTGTATATTTTAGGTGTCAACAGTAACACAGCTCATCCCTCTCCTAACATGAAGGTAAAAGAAACCCTTCTCGGCATGGGTATGCTCCTTCAGCTCGTAAAAGGTATAAAAGAGGTCAAGGGATGCGGCGAGGCCGCATAGACGGCAGAGGACAATGAAAGAGAAGATGAAAGTGTAAGAGTTGGAGACCAGTTGAACGGGAGCCAAGTGGTAAAATCCTAACAATTTGACAACGAAAGGGTGGAGAGGAAGACGAAAGCCACACTTCCAAGTCACAAGGTAGCTATAGAAAAGGCCCGAGCAGATACCCAGACTAGACTCATGAGGTTTAGCTAGAGTGAAGTAATACCGCCATGGGAGTTGGAAGCAGATCTCAAGTTCCTTCACCTCTGGTTCGGTCAGCTCACTGCGAAGATGTTGGCTGGGTGCCGGGTCCGAGCTTCCTGCCCCTTGCTCAATTTCCTGGCCTCCGACTTCCTCGTTGTGCTCCACCATGGAAGATTGGAGAGAAGAAGAAGAGACACTAGAGCCTGATGAACTGATAGGGGGAGGAAGTTGACAAATCGCCTCTGCGGTGATCTCTGCTAGCTCTGCGAAAGCTTTGGCTATCTTTTGCTCTCTCTGATTATACGCTCGTCGCATAAATCTCACTATGTGCTCGCATAAGTGAAAAAGGGAGGAAAATCCCCAACGGAGGAGGCGTGAAGTGCAAGCAAGCAAGGTATTTATAAGCCCTGAACGGCCCTGAGAAAAACCACAGCAACGCTTCAGACTCCAAGGGGGGGCGCCCTCAAACCGACGCACAATACACCATCATTACGCTCGAGCCCCCATATGCCAGGGTAGCCGCATTCATGGCCCCTAAGAATCGAAGTAGGACAGCTCGTAATGACCCATGCCCCATCTGAGCCACGACCCCAGTCCGTATATTCTCTACTCTCTGAGCCTCTCTCTTGGCTCGAGAGTAGAGGGGGGGCATGTGGAGAGGGGTAGATTCACGGCACAAAAGATATGCAGCCTAATACGGTCCAACAAGACTCGCATAACCCAACGAGTGACAGTCCCTTATTGGGTCCACTGATCAGGAGACCCAACTCATTCGGCCCAACATAGCTCACGTGATTTCCTGGCTCGAGAGTCCGAATAACGGTGCCTCCTATGTGCGGAAAAAGTCCAAAGGGCGACCGAGCGTAACCGGCCGTGGGAAGTCCAGGAGATAAGAGAAGGGTAAAAACCCTCGAACGGTGAAGAGTCCACACCCAGGAGGTAACGCCCCCTAAGCTCTCCCTCTCCCCCTGCCCCAGAAAGAAAACGAGCCGCTATATAAATTCAAGAAAACTCTTTGGAAATGTAAACCAACTCTAGCCACTTCACTGGTGAGGAGTAATCTCGTGCCCATCACTCTCCTGCCTTCTTCTCACTTTTGACTCTTACCATTGTTGACTTAAGCATCAAAATATTTTTCCCGAGATCTCAACCTCAGACCCCCTGATTGCTTCTTCCCATTATTTACAGAATTCTCCCTTGAGGTGACTATCTCCCTCGATCATCTCAGATTTGACGATACACGACTTGACACGAGATCCCGCCTCTTCAAATCCCACGTCAATTGTAACAAAAAGTGGGTGTGAGCTCGTAACCAAGACCCGCTCTTCCCTTTCGAGGGCCCTTTTCCCGTAAAAGAATAAAACTCGAAGCTGCCCATGACATCAAGGGATGAACACAAATTTTCGCATCAACAGAATAGCGTCGTCAACAAATTCATTTCCTTATTTGGCCTGTCCGCGAAATCTGTGTGAAGTACACAGTCGCGCCACCATGCGAATTCTTCTGCATCAAAGACAAAGCAAAGCAGCGCCTAAAATCCTTTAGGGTAAAACTGTTTGGGTCAAGTAACCTGACGGATGGATCATCCATCAATGAAGAAAAAATCCAGCCATTTCCATTTGACGTCCCACTTGAAACAGGGGGATTTGTGTACAGTGGAGAGAGAGAGAGAGAGAGAGAGAGATTGGCTCTGGGCTCACGCACCTTTATTCAGTGACTTTCTTGCTCATTTGCCAAATGGAAATTGATGTGGAAAACTGGGTGGATAAATCGAACGGATATCGTACTTGTTCTCGTGCTAGATGCAGGCTCAGAGGAACATATTATAGCTCCGAGAATACTAGCTATAGTTTCTGAAAGAACTTGATACTGTGAGGCGTATTGACGTCTTACATGGCCCAGGGAAATGCGTAAAAAGGGGGAAATTATTATTAAAAACAAAAACAAAAAAAGAAGGCTACGGACAGGATAGGCCATTGAGAGCCAGATATCAGATCCTAATCCTCCAGAGGCATTACATTTTAAGTGGCCAATCACAATAGGATCCTTCCGGATGCCCCCAAAGTACGGATAAACCAATCGTCTAGAACAAATGAGCTCAACCAGTTCGTAAGCCAGGTAAAAACAATAACATTTCCCAGGTACTTCACCACCCGCAGACAAATATGCAGAAGCCTTTAGTGCCCAAAACTGAACCACATAATCACCCGACCAAGAACCATCTCACCTTTTCCCAGCTTTTGGACAATGATCGCCTAGTCTGGAAAGACGGAACGTTGTTCCCAACATCGCCCTTGCAGAAAACCAAAATCCAGAGTGGGAAAGCCATCCTCGTAAAGGACGTGCTGATTTAAACTCCGGGCTTGGTACAAGATTGTCATGTTTATTGTCACAATGCTTCCCCACGCAGTTGCTATCGTCACCACCGGCTTTATCGTCATCACTCTCCATTGCATCCTGTTCAATTCCCTGGTGAATTTCTGATCCCACCAACTCCCTTTAAATGTAAAAAGTCAGCTCCGCATTTTTTGTTGTTTATCAATTTAAAAAAGATAATTGGAAAAGTACAAAGTCAAATAGGCCTGCCTACACTTTTTGTTGTCTATGCTTTCTGGGGCGTTGCTTGCTTGCACAGCAGCTGACAGAAACATGTCGGATAAAGTGAAGCTGCAGAAAAAGAGAAGTACGAGCAATCATCCAAAGTTAGTATTTAAGCAACTTCCGACAAACATCCGTCAAGATTTCCCCTTGCAGAATTTGAACTAAAAATGGAATCTATCTCTATCCAGTAATTGCAAAGAATGGATCCAACATCCTGCATGTGCTTGTATTTTCCCTGGGTTTTTACCATGATGAAAAGATGATGATGTATCAGGATATACAAACAAATAATCCTGCTGACTCTCATCATTTGTTTCGCAATGGCATTATGTGTTTGCTTCTTTCAATGGAGCAAATGCATGGTGCATGCGGTAATCGGACTGACATAAGTATTGTCTCTCAGCTTATTAGTTAACATGTCACTTTTTCTTCCCCATTTCCATATTTATGTTTAACCACATAAAAGATAGAGGGTAGAAACATGGAAGAGAGTGGCATACATACAGCAGCCAAGAGGATTTGATTGGGAAAAACAAAAATACCAGAAAATGGAAGAACTGCTCGAAAGAGGCACTCACGTGTTGAACGAGGACTCATGTCTTTCAGTGGCATAAACCATGGGCTTGGCAAGGATGAAACAGTGATAAACCGATGCAAATACAGCACCAATGATGGATTCGTAACTCCAAATTTGAACACATCACTACCAAAATGACTTCTACGGGAATGTGTTAGAAGGCGGCGGCAAAGCTGTGTTGATAGCCTCTTCTCTAAATGCATAAACTAGACTTCGGTGATGAGTCAGCACGGAAGATTGGTATGCTGGTTCAAAGATCACATGCAAACCGTAGCTTGACATCAAAAGTAGAAATGTTCATCTTAACCATTGTTTCTTTAACCTGGAATTAGTTAGATCCATTGAAGGATCCATGGATTTGATAGGTGTCATGCCTAGCCACATATATCAACCGACTACAAGATGTTGCCAATTCACTGCCATCAGATAGGATAGGGAATATGAAAAATCCACACGAGGGTAGTTGGAAGGAAGAAAACTTACACAATTAAGGTCATACAGCCTGAAGTGATGGGAAGTAAGCTTGAAACCAGGTTACATGACATCTTAAGAGCAGAAGATGAAGTTTTGGTCACTATCCAAACTAAAGTGAAATGAAAAATTAGAATACTCTCATAGAATCCAAAGCATATAAAAGGATGCTCAATCAATGTCCTGTGGCCAGAATTAATACTTGGAACAGTTATAGGCCAGAACAAACACTCCAGGACTCAAGTCAGTCCTGAATGTAGTAAAATCATAGAAAACAATGAAACATTAGTAACAAGGAAGGAAAATATAGGATTAAATGCTATAACTGGACAAAATGAGAGCCAAAACTGTTCAGCAATTAACAGAAGGGTTCCAGAACAGAAAATCCACCAATTATAAATATAAATTTTCAGTCTCTAAAAGTAATGAAGATTCAAGATAAACAATCACCTGAGACAAACTAAGCAGAAGCTACGTTTAATAGGGTTTTATACAGTTTAATCACATGAATCCCCAGATGGCTTAGAACCAGTTCCAACAACTGAAATAAACCTTTTTGAAGGTAGATTTGTTTAAAAAAACTACTTGCCGAGAAAAAAGAATCCACGAAATTCAAATTTAATATTTTTTTAAGAACAACTCAGATTGACAGCATTAAGAAAACATTTGCTAGTAGTTCCACAGGAGATGTGTCACTTAATATGTGGAATTGGAGATAACCTCCTTTTAAAGAGATTGTATCACACTTGGGTTTCTCCTTTTAACCTAATGGTATTCACAAAGAGCAAAATAATAGAAAAGATGGCTTCAAAATCTCATAACAAAGAATGGATCAGGAAGAACCATGTCAAAATCCATATAACATGGCATCTTAATGGCTTTTGTGGCAGAATGCTGTACGCAGAAATTTTTGGGACATGAAGTTAAAGTTAAATACCAGTAGTTCAAGTACAGACCTAGTGTCCCTTCTAATGCTTGATTTTCATAATAATGACAACCAAGTAACAAATTCACATATGAAACAATACCAGGATTGACAAGAGTCTGGAAGCAAGAAGTTAGAATTAAGATGGCCATATGTTTAAATTGGACATGCCGGTTGCAAAGTTCATTCAGAAGAAGAGGATCGACTAGACTAATAAGGGAAAAGGGGGCTATAACTGACATAAAGTTCAAGAGGATGGAGGGATATTCCAGAGGATAGTAGGTTTTCATGCTCATCCATTGCATTGTTTTGCTCAAAAACTCAAACAGTTAAGATCATGCTAAAGACATGGATTAAGGAAGTGCTTGTACATGTTTTTCAGAACATAAGAAAGGCAGAGGGCAGGGTCCTGGCAGCTCAGTATTTTGGATTGGATCCTTCTGGAGGCTTGTTCTTGCACACAAAATCAAGTTTTCTATGGCTGAGTCAACTTCCAGAAAGAGCACAAGGAGTGACAAGGTTGGATGCAGTCCAATGGTCCAGCAAGGGAAGATGCAGATGAGTCATTCATTGGTTCTGGCTGAAGGAATTAGATTTTGTGGAGGGGGATCGCAATTAGGTTGCCGTGAAGAACCTGCAGGAGAAGGAAAGAAGGACTCCAACATGGAACATTGAGCCAATGCAGACTGATAGGACATCACTTTGCATTTGTTCATTAAATGATGATAGAATTGTATGGAAAACTAAATATGATAAGCCTTTTCTTTCAAATTAACTGGACTTATTAAATGAAAATTTTCTTCATGTAATGCTCGCATGTCATTAGACACCACATAGACAAAGAAAACCTGAGAAATTGTAACCGCAAACAATGAAACAGAGTAAACAAAAGCAGCCAATTCTATACATGGGATTGAGCTGATAGTGAGGTCAGTACTTTTACAGTCCATGGATATGATTCAACACTTGCATATGTTGGTGAGGAGGAAAACAGAAGCAGGTTATATGGAAGTCATCTAAAATACTCCTTTTCTACCCTTTTTGTTCCCCTGCTACAAACTTGTCCAAGAGAAAAAAAAAAACAAGGGAAAGGATGGGTGGTACCTCATCTCCATCCTTGATTCCAAATGCTCTGAGAGACACCTTGTCATTGATTAATTTCTGATCCTTGTAACATAAACAGAAATGACCCCATACAAGAGACCTGAACATCAACAATTAGAAGGTCTCCGGCCAGTTTCTTCCATAAACACAAAAGTTAAGCCAAAGAAGAAAGCTCATTGAAGTGTTTAATAACCAGGAAACCATGACACTTTTGGAATTCGGTAGGATACCTAAATTAAAATAAAAGGCAATGATTTTCACAGAACCTTCACAATTAAACCAGTGTGGGCAAATGAGCAAACAGTTCATACCAGGAGATCATGCCTTCTCCTTTTGGTGATCGGGTAAAAATCTCCTCCACTGCCAACTTCAGCTCCAACACAGAGGCCGACTTCATAACTTGAACATCTATCAACATCGCAAAAGGAAAAAAAAGGACCAGCATAAGCACCAACAGCATTAAAATGGAAACCAACAATTACACAAAGAAGAAGAAAAAGAAACAGGGAATGTAGAAGACAGAGGAGCCGGAGATGCCGTTACCGAAGGAGGAACAATCTAGCTTGACAATAGTGAGCCGGAGCTGGTGTGGTGGGAGGCGGTAATACGAAAAGGTTCTCCCCCGGCCGGTACCCACGCCAACACCTCTGCAGCCGACGTCGACCACCCTAGGCTGGCAGCGGGGCGGGTGATGCAGGCCCTGGGAGCGGTGTTGTTCCCTCCGTTGTCGTTGTTGTTGCTTCTGGGGCTGTGTGTCCCGCCCATCTCCACCGCCGCCATCCCCGTTTTCCTCAAGAGCGAACTCGAAGTTGGAGAAGGAGGGGCTCCTGCGGTGGGCGAAAAGTCGGCGCCGCTCGTGGGACGACGTGGACGGCCGGGGCGGCTGCCCGTGGAACGCCTGCTCCGGCGCCAACCGGCGGAGGGGAGCCTCCACCCCCCCTGCTACTCTTGGCATCAAATCCTAACCCCCCCCCCAAAAAAAAAACTAATAAATCACCAACACACGGCCCAGCAGGCAGCAGCTCTCCCCTCCTGATCACTCTTCCATTTCTAACTCCTCCTTGCCCACCACATCCACCTCCCAAACAGACATGATGGAGCCCCCTGGCCCGGAGAGCAGCATCAAAGAACAACCAGAGATAACGCCGCCAGTGCCGAGAGCAGACACAAGCAAATATGGAGGTCGGGGGGGTGGCGGCGACCCTCACCACAGTCCCAGGTGTTCGTTCTTGTGAGAGAAGCAAATGGGATTCCCCCCCCCCTCCTCCTCCTCCTCCTCCTCCAACCCTCCTAGCTACCCTATCCTACTCTGTCCCTCATCCAAGGGTCTGTTTGTTTGTTCTCTCTTTCTAACCATTTTGTACACCATTTTTTGAAATTAATTTATTCATTTTGTTCCCCACCCCCTCTCTGTCTCTATTCGATTTGTCCCCTTCCCGATAATTCACGTCGGTCGGTCGGTCGGTCGGTGCATCTCGACTGGAGACGAGGAAGAAGGAAAAGTGAGGGTGAGCGAGGGGGGAGATGGCAAGGAATCACTTCCTTACACCTCACCCCGGCTGTCTGTCTCACCTTTTCTTGTCCGTTGGTCTGGCTTGGGAGGGAAGGGAAGGGAAGGGAGGGAGGGGGGTGTTCTAGTTAAACAGCGATGTATGCATGTGCTTGCTAAATTTGAAAAAGTGAAGAAAAAAAAAAGGAAAAAAGAAGAAGAAAAAAACAACACAGGAAGGAAAGAATACCTTGGAAAGCATGCATTGATGCAGCCAGCACACACTTGTTACCAAAGGGAGGAGAAGAAGATCATAACCTCTTGCCTGCTACTGTCGCGTCCAGTCCAAACGGGTGGGTCCATGCTTATGACCGGACTTCCGACTCGTCCGAGCCTTGAAAAAGTTTGACACACTTATCTCCCCCTCGGGAGTGTTGGATCATAAATCAAGTGCCGTGTTTTTTTCTTTCATCTTGGAGAGGGGGGCAACTACTTGATTCAAAATAGTCGCGTCAAGTTTCATACCAAACTCACAGCAACTTAGCAGCACTTTTCTCTCTCACTTAATTTGTCAGTTTTGTCCGGCCTATCAAGACTTCTACTTGTCTCACGGTACTAAAGTGGAAGAAAGACAAGAGCCTCAAGTCTAACCTAGGACGGTTCTATGTTAAGGCCCTCCAAATCCAACAAGTAGACGTCTCGACAGTAGCCATGACGATGCTTAACGGGACCACCGACATCGACCTATGAGGCTTCCTAGCCAAGAAGCCACTTACCTCCTTCCCCGAGTTATTAGCTGAAGCTCAAAAATACAGAAACAAGGAGGACATCTTCGCGCCTCACACAGGAGATAACCTCGCCCTCGAGGTACGGTGAAGCCCCACATAAGGGCATGATGGCAGGCACACCCAGGGGAAAAATTGAAGAGATGACCAGTGACATCAACGAGGACCTCCCATGTCTCGTTGTTCTCCCCAGCCAGAATTTAATGGAGATCTAGGACAAACTCTATCTCTGACTACCCACTCCGATGGTTGGCAATCCTACTCGTCAGGACAAATCAAAATAATGTGAGTTCCACTGGGACTATGGTCACACCACCGACGAGTGTACTTGATGTGACACAACCTAGGACTCAACAAGCAAGCACAATTAAGCATTCAAAAACGGACCGATAATAGCAACCGCTCACCCGATGCTCACTAAGACCCGGGGTAACTTGGCAATGCCAAGGGGAGGTTGTGTGGGCTAGGCCCTTGCTGGTAGAGGGCCAGCAAGGCCAATGTTTGATTCCCCAAGGGTACGGCTGCCCAAATCAAGGATCCGACGAAGTGCCAAAGGGCACGGGTTCCACTCTCTTCCCACGATGATCACTTATAGCAAATGAGCTTAAGGATCGGGCTCTCGTCACGGCCAGCGGAGTTTATGAACTAATATTGAAAGAACAAGCATGAATTAGAGTAAAGTTTTGGAGCACTCACTCGACCGGTTTGAAGAAACTGGTCTCGCTCGGAGACGAGGGCGAGCGGGGAAGCGTGGGTTCCCCACACGCCGCGCCGGGGTAGCTTGACCTGTTTAAGCTATTACAACACTACACCCCATGCAAGGGGGGGATCGTGGGGAAGGGAAGATGATAGTTACATCCAAACACTACCTCCACACAGGGAGGGGCCTTCAGCCGGCCAAGCGGGGAGGGGAAACTAGTGCTAAGAGTGATGAAGAAGTGATGACACCGAATCAGCCTTCTCTCTGTAATAGCTGACAGATAGAGGGTGTGGAGGCCGCAGAACTCTCTCTGGAATTTCGCTGAGGGTGAGACCAGTGGGGATCTCTTCGTATCTGGAACAGGAGTGCCTCTGAATTTTGCCAATTTCTTCAGGGGTTGCTGGCGGCCTGGGCGGGAGTACGAACAGGGTTGCTGAATCTCGGACTGTCTGCAACAGACTATCAACAGTAGGAAGACGCGGCTGCCCCGGCCGTTCCTGAACTCTGAATCAGTCGCTGTTAGAACCGTTGGAACCGTGGGTGAGTCCTCTTTACAGCAGAACAAACGGGGATGCCAAAAGATGCTAGTGAAGATCATAGGACTCAGAAAAGTGAGGAGTGGTCTATGCAGATAGTGGGAAGCAGAGTCAAACGCCTGAGGAAAAAAATTGGTAACTTCTGCTGCAAGATGCCGAACGGAGTTCCGCTTCTTTTTTCTGAAAGTAGATAGGGAGAGGAAGAACTTTGCAGAAGAGCTCGTGGCCTGATTCCTTCGGGGTTTGTCGTGGTGAAGCTTTCTCTCCAGATCAGGATCTCTGCAGAGGTAGCTCCTAGTTTCCAACAGCAGGTTCCAGAGGATGCCCCGATAGCTCCCGAACTCTAAATCGAGCACCGTCAGAGTCGTTGGAACCGTGGACGAGTCCTCTTCACAGAAAAATTGACGGAGAAGCCAACCGATGTCGGAGAAGACTAGGGGATGCAGAACAATGGAGACTGCTCGGTGCAGACTATGAGTAGCAGATCTGCGTAGCTGAGGGAGAAAAATGAGAACTCTGGATCACAAATGCTGAATGAAGTTCTGTTTCTTGATTCTGGAAGTAGACTGGGCGATGAAGAACTTTGAAGAAGAACTCGTGGACTGATTCCTTCGGAGTTTGTCGTGGCAGAGCTTCTAATCTGGCTCAGGTCCTCAGCCAAGATAGAACTGCGCAGTTGTGGGAGAATGGACCTCCTGGACGGCTCGGAGATCGGAAGAAGATGAAACCACTTCTGTTACGAAGGAGACTGGTAGACGCTTCCGACGATGGCTCTTGGGTCTTCAAACTCGTCCGGAGGAAGTCGTGGTGGCCGCTGCAAGTTGCTGGTTCATCTGTAACCTCTGGACAGCAAACTGCAACTTCGAAGTAGCTTCCAATGACCAAGAAAGAAGAAGGGGAAGGGGGTAGATGAGAGTGGGAGTGACCCCTGGTTGTAAGGGGGTCTTAGAGGGGGTGTTCTAAGGTGTGGGAGGTGGAGAATAAGATCTGGAAGAGGGTCGAATAGATGGTGGTAGTGGGGGCTGCGAATTTGGTTGGAATGGAGAGAGGGAAAGGATATTCGAAAATAGGTTTAAGGGTGGGGTTAATTTTTTTTATCTTGGGAATGGGGGGGTTGTGTTGGGGAAGGGAAGGGGTGCTTGGGGTAGTGGGAAGGGTGCTTGGGAAAATGGGAGGGGTAGTTGGGGGTTGGATGGTGAGGAGAGGATTGGTGGAGGGGGTCTTGGGAAGGGGTGGAGTATTGATGAGGGTTGTGGAGAATGGGAAGAGGCTTAAATGGGGTAGGTGGGGAGTGGAGGTGGTTGGGAAGGGAGGAGAGAGAAGAAAATTCGAATTTGGGTGTTGAGGAGAGAGAAAGTGGAGTGAAAAAGAGAGATTAAGAGAGGGAAGGGTGAGGAATCTCTCCCCTAGGGTTTCTCACCCAAAAAAATGGAATCTCTCCACTAGATAAGAAGTGTAAACTCTCAAAATGGCAAGTTTTTTCATTCATTGATTCATTAAGTTGAAATGGGGGGAAATGGGGTCCTATATATAGGAAACCCACATTTCTACAAAAGTCCCTGACAATTGACTCAATGACAAATAACCGAGGGGGTAGGGGAGAGCCCTTGGGCCAAGCCCAATGAATTGGGCCCAATAGCTAACTAGACAACCTAATGACACTCAAACTTAGGGAAATGAACACAAGACCTAGGAACATGACTCAAATAAAAGGGAAAATACATCAAATGACTCAAATAAAAATTACATAGGACTCAAAATTAAATGACTAGACCATGCCGGATGCAACCGGGGCGAGGAGACGAGCTGTGAACGTGGACATGGGAGGTGATGTCCCCATCATACTCCCGGGGTGCGAAGAACTCGACTCCGTCGAGTAAGTGTCCTTCCCTCCTTGGAGGGTGTAGAAGTGGTACTGGCCTCAAGTCTTCCGAACGAGACCGATCCATCCACCTGTCGAGATAGCGCTCGTATACCTTGCTCTTGGTGGTAGTGACATGTTCATCCAATATTCGTTCAATGCGCTCACGCTGGGCTCTCTTGGCTGGTGGACTCTCCTCACGGGTGGGTGCTCTCTCAACGGAGGGAATATGCTCAATATCCTCACTAGGTACCACCGTGGGTCCCTTGTATGGCACTAGGTCGGCGACACTGAATGTGGGACTTACCCCATATTCCTCGGGGAGATCTAACTCATAGGCATTTGCACCAATGCGCCTCAGGACCTGGAAGGGACCAGCCCCACGTGGCCTCAATTTGGAGATGGCTCCCGGGGAGAGCCTCTCCGTCCTTACCATCACAAAGTCACCCTCATGGAATTCTTGGTGACGTCGATGAGAGTCAACTCGCCTTTTATAAGTCACATTCTTCTTGCTAATGTGCTTGCGGATCTCTTTATGCAATGTTGTGAATGTAGACATTCTAGGGGTGATGGGTGGACCTAGGCAACCAAAAGTAGACCTATCATGTAATGATGTAGTGTAGACTTTGGTCAGCCTAGGTGGGCCGGGGCACCCGTAGGTGACCCTATCATGCAAAGTGGTGATAAATATCGGGGGACCCGGAGATCCGTAGATGCCTTTGACATGCTTAAGACCCATGATGAATGAAGGTGGACCATTACATCCGAATATGGACCACTCATACTTTTTACTTGACATATGGGTGATATGAATGAATAGACCCAACATAGTGTTCATGCCAAGTGGTGTGGTAAGCCTAGACACATGCATATTTTTCCCAAGGGTGACTTCCATGTGTATAGGTGTGGGACAACCTTTGAACTCCCATTGGAAAGGATCGAATGGATCTAAGAAGGTGGTCATCATAGGGTGGAGCACAACCTTATTACCTAGGGATATGTGGCCCAAGGTCATGGCTCCCAAGGTGTAACCCGGGTCTAGGATGGGGTGGATTGGGTCAAACATGGTGGGTTGGGTTAGGGAAAGGTGGGTGGTGGATAAGGTGGTTGGGTCACATAGGGGTCTAGGCTCCCATAGGAAGGGATCAAAGGGGTAGTGGAAAGGTCTTCCTAGAGGGTGGCACTCTATGTCTTCAAGGTACCCAAACGGTGAGTCATCCTCCTCCAAGATAATTGGGCCAAGGTCTCTAGTGGGTTGGTCAATTAAAGCAATTGGAATCTTGATGGGTGGGAAGTGGGCCAAGATTGGTTTCTCATCCTTGGGGAGAAAGATGAGGATTTCACTCGTATAATGGCCACTAGTGTAGATGGAGGTGATGGAACCGGTGGCGGGGTAAGCTAGGAAGGGTCCACTAGAGTAGATGGGGCTAGACTCCAATGGTCCTATGGCTAGCATATTGGTCAGGTAGACTTGCCATTGTAAACAGTCCACTAGGTCCCCTAAGCCTTCCACAAAGTAGGAGGTTTGAAGTGTGACATGGGAAGACCGGGTGGGCATAATTTGGACTCGATATGCCAAGGGTGAGAGGTAAGGTGGTGAGCTAGGAATGGTGGGGCCTTGCTTAAGCCATTGGAGTATGGACTCATTCATGGTTAGGGTGTGCGGCTCATGAGGACTCGAACTAGGAGAGGTGGGTGGAAGTGGGGGGTCTAGGATGTTCTCTATGGTGGGAGGTGAATCCAGATTGGCATCCATCTCCACTTGGGTAGGAGTGTGGGCCACAACTTCCAAGGATAATGGGGTAGGATAGTCTATGGTGGGTGGAGTGATAATGGTCAGTGCATGGTACTCTCGGGGTGGTGAACATGGGTGGACTTGGGTTGGGCTTGGTCGGGGAAGTTCATGAGTGGGAGTTGGGTTCGGGGGTGAAAGATCGGTTGGTTGAAGAGGTTTGGGTTGGGGTGCGTAGATCTTTCTAAGATCGGCCCTCATTTCATCCCAAGATTCAATGGGTGCTTTCCCTTTGGCTTCTCTCAAACCTACAATGTTCTCCCATTCTTTCCTAGCTTGGCGCCAAAGCAAACTCTTGGCATAGTTGACTTGGACAAGCCCTGACAGGGTAAACCTCCCAAAGTGTTGGTCTATGGACTTCTCCCATTCTAGATATATGCTAGGGCGGGATCCATCAAACACAAAGGCTTCTAATGGGCCTAAGAGTGGCGAATATGCCATGTATGAGGTAGTCATGATAGTGGACAAGGGTGATGCATGTAATGGCCCTAGGAAAAGACTTAGTAGAGACAAGTCTAGAACTTGCTCTGATACCAATTGATGTGACACAACCTAGGACTCAACAAGCAAGCACAATTAAGCATTCAAAAATGGACCGATAATAGCAACCGCTCACCCGATGCTCACTAAGATCCGGGGTAACTTGGCAATGCCAAGGGGAGGTTGTGTGGGCTAGGCCCTTGCTGGTAAAGGGCCAGCAAGGCCAAGGTTTGATTCCCCAAGGGTACGGCTGCCCAAATCAAGGGTCCGACGAAGTGCCAAAGGGCACGGGTTCCACTCTCTTCCCACGATGATCACTTATAGCAAATGAGCTTAAGGATCGGGCTCTCGTCACGGCCAGCGGAGTTTATGAACTAATATTGAAAGAACAAGCATGAATTAGAGCAAAGTTTTGGAGCCCTCACTCGACCGGTTTGAAGAAACCGGTCCCGCTCGGAGACGAAGGTGAGCGGGGAAGCGTGAGTTCCCCACACGCCGCGCCGGGGTAGCTTGACCTGTTTAAGCTATTACAACACTACACCCCATGCAAGGGGGGGATCGTGGGGAAGGGAAGATGATAGTTACATCCAAACACTACCTCAACACAGGGAGGGGCCTTCATCCGGCCAAGCGGGGAGGGAAAACTAATGCTAAGAGTGATGAAGAAGTGATGACACCGAATCAGCCTTCTCTCTGTAATAGTTGACAGATAGAGGGTGTGGAGGCCGCAGAACTCTCTCTGGAATTTCGCTGAGGGTGAGACCAGTGGGGATCTCTTCGTCTCTGGAACAGGAGTGCCTCTGAATTTTGCCAATTTCTTCAGGGGTTGCTGGCGGCCTGGGCGGGAGTACGAACAGGGTTGCTGAATCTCGGACTGTCTGCAACAGACTATCAACAGTAGGAAGACGCGGCTGCCCCGACCGTTCCTGAACTCCGAATCAGTCGCCGTTAGAACCGTTGGAACCGTGGGTGAGTCCTCTTTACAGAAGAACAAACGGAGATGCTAAAAGATGCTGGTGAAGATCATAGGACTCAGAAAAGTGAGAAGTGGTCTATGCAGATAGTGGGAAGCAGAGTCAAATGGCTGAGGAATAAAATTGGTAACTTCTGCTGCAAGATGCCGAACGGAGTTCCGCTTCTTTGTTCTGAAAGTAGATAGGGAGAGGAAGAACTTTGCAGAAGAGCTCGTGGCCTGATTCCTCCGGGGTTTGTCGTGGTGAAGCTTTCTCTCCAGATCAGGATCTCTGCAGAGGTAGCTCCTGGTTTCCAACAGTAGGTTCCAGAGGATGCCCCGATAGCTCCCGAACTCGGAATCGAGCACCGTCAGAGTCGTTGGAACCGTGGACGAGTCCTCTTCGCAGAAAAACTGACGGGGAAGCCAACTGATGTCGGAGAAGACTAGGGTATTCAGAACAATGGAGACTGGTTGGTGTAGACTATGAGTAGCAGATCTGCGTAGCTGAGGGAGAAAAATGAGAACTCTGGATCATGAACGCTGAATGAAGTTCTGTTTCTTGATTCTGGAAGTAGACTGGGTGATGAAGAACTTTGAAGAAGAACTTGTGGACTGATTCCTTCGGGGTTCTTCATGGCAGAGCTTCTAATCGGGCTCAGGTCCTCAGCCGAGATAGAACTGCACAGTTGTGGGAGAATGGACCTCCTGGATGGCTCGGAGATCAGAAGAAGATGAAACCACTTCTGTTACGAAGGAGACTGGTAGACGCTTCCGATGATAGCTCTTGGGTCTTCAAACTCGTCCGGAGGAAGTCATGGTGGCCTCTGCAAGTTGCTGGTTCATCTACAACCTCTGGACATCAAACTGCAACTTCGAAGTAGCTTCCAATGACCAAGAAAGAAGAAGGGGAAGGGGGTAGATGAGAGTGGGAGTGACCCCTGGTTGTAAGGGGGTCTTGGAGGGGGTGTTCTAAGGTGTGGGAGGTGGAGAATAAGGTCTGGAAGAGGGTCCAATAGATGGTGGTAGTGGGGGCTGCGAATTTGGTTGGAATGGAGAGAGGGAAAGGATATTCGAAAATAGGTTTAAGGGTGGGGTTAATTTTTTTTGTCTTGGGAATGGGGGGGTTGTGTTGGGGAAGGGAAGGGGTGCTTGGGGTAGTGGGAAGGGTGCTTGGGAAAATGGGAGGGGTAGTTGGGGGTTGGATGGTGAGGAGAGGATTGGTGGAGGGGGTCTTGGGAAGGGGTGGAGTATTGATGAGGGTTGTGGAGAATGTGAAGAGGCTTAAATGGGGTAGGTGGGGAGTGGAGGTGGTTGGGAAGGGAGGAGAGAGAAGAAAATTCGAATTTGGGTGTTGAGGAGAGAGAAAGTGGAGTGAAAAAGAGAGATTAAGAGAGGGAAGGGTGGGGAATCTCTCCCCTAGGGTTTCTCACCCAAAAAAATGGAATCTCTCCACTAGATAAGAAGTGTAAAATCTCAAAATGACAAGTTTTTTCATTCATTGATTCATTAAGTTGAAATGGGGGGAAATGGGGTCCTATATATAGGAAACCCACATTTCTACAAAAGTCCCTGACAATTGACTCAATGACAAATAACCGAGGGGGTAGGGGAGAGCCCTTGGGCCAAGCCCAATGAATTGGGCCCAATAGCTAACTAGACAACCTAATGACACTCAAACTTAGGGAAATGAACACAAGACCTAGGGAGATGACTCAAATAAAAGGGAAAATACATCAAATGACTCAAATAAAAATTACATAGGACTCAAAATTAAATGACTAGACCATGCCGGATGTAACCGGGGCGAGGAGACGAGCTGTGAACGTGGACATGGGAGGTGATGTCCCCATCAGTACTGCTCTCACCGAGAGATCCAACGGCTGATCCAATAAGGGTTCTGTAGACGCCTAATTTTGGACATCCTGCGGATCCCCAATGGACCATCGTGTGAATGACGCTTAATTATTGTACCTAATTTTACCGATGTTTGAGTTTTTAGTCCAGCCCATAGCCCCTCAGCTATTGATATAAGGGGCCCAAAACCATGGGACTGGGCGGCCAAGGTCTTGGCCACCCTCAGTCCTGGGCGACCAGGGCGATGGTCGCCCTCCCCAGGAAGGTGGCCAGAGTCCTGGCCGCCCTCCTCTGCAAGGTGGCCAAAGGTTTGGCCACCTTCCCCTTGTTTACTTGGTCAGAGAACGTGGCCCAGCTCGTGGCCACATTCTCTCCCTCGTTCCGCACGATCTCTACCCACGATTTGCAACTCCCGAGAGATGGAACCAAAGGCTGCCACCTCCGGAGAGGAGGGGGAGTTTTTTTGGAGAGTTGGGAGAGGAATCGAGGAGAGTTCGGCGGGGGAGAGAGTTGGAAGAGGTCCGGAGGAGAACGAGAGTTCACGGAACTTCGTCCCGGAGGCTTCTTCTTCTTCCCTCCATCTGGTTTGAACTTCTTCACTTCTGATTCCCTGCTTCTTGTGTGTATCTCAACTTCCAGGTAAGTACGACATTGCATATAGCATCCTCCTAGCCCCCAATCCTAAGAGGTTTTCTTAAAAAAAACAAAGGGGAGGTGGGTGGTCGAAAGCCTCGACCATCCTTCCTTCCCACCCCCCCAAGTACTTGACCATCGTTTTTTTATTTGGATTCCATTTTGTTAGATCATATATTACACTACAAGTTCACTTATGGTCTTTCTTTTTGTGTTTTCTTGAGCTACGCTGCAGGACTTCGGCACAAAGGACGAGCAGGGCTCCTTGCCCTTGGCTGGCCGAGGACGAGGAAGAGGAAACCCACTTCTCCCCATCTTGAACATCTCCCCGCGATCATCATCCTGCGAGGTTCAGGTAAAACGACCTTTGGCGATCACATTCTAATCTCTTTTGTTCCTCTATAAGTACCCTTGCACGGAGACTTGCCATCTTCACATATTCCATTCCATTCCATTCCAACCCATTCGTGGCAACCAATCCAGGCGCCTACAAGCGAAGTGGCGATCACGGTGGGACCCTCTACTGCCTACTGTAAGTCCTTTATGCACAAAGTCAAACATTGGTACAACTATGTTGGTACATTAGCTTTCATTCCGTAGCTCTATTTTTTTATTTTCTGTAACTCGAACAGAAGGAGGCCAGACTCCTGGTCGCCTAGGTCCCTAGGCGACCAGCCCAGTGGCCGCCCAGGCCCCCATCTGGACGACCAGTACTCTGGCCGCCCAGACCTCCAGGCGACCACTACTCTGGCCGCCCTCATCCCTGGTAGGAGGTCAGTACCCTGGCCGCCCTCTCCTCTGGGCGACAGTCGACCTGGCCGCCCAGCCCTGTGGGCGACCATCACCCTGGCCGCCCTCTGCCTGCTCCATACTTCTTCTCCATTCTAGTGTTGTATGTGTTCCAAATCTGTTTTGTCTCTCTTAACTTTGCTCGTATGTGCATTGCGTGATTAATTTCTGCAGGTTAATCTATGGGTGTGGGTTTTAGGAAGAGCCGGCATCACCCCTTCTAGGAAACCCTCCCATTGGCATTGAACCCTTCACTCGGGGATTCCCACTCGGGTGTAATTGGTTCAGTCCAATCGGGAACCTCCATGAGTCCTCGCGAACCGTGGATTCCCACACGGCCGCCAGGCAGGTTGTACTTTGGAAGTCCCGTTAGTCACCTTGGGTTGAGTGAAGATTCTATTAGGCTCCCGGATTTCATTCCACAACACCCTTAGTTTCTCCTTCTCTTCTCCGAGTGAAGATTAGAAAATCCAAAAGAAATTGTTGTTGGGCGTTGCTTGTGTTCACATTTGGTTGTGTTCGGAAAACATTAATTTCCTCTCCCCATTTTCCAAATCTTTCATCCTCTTCATTCTAAACCAACTAACAATTGGTTTAGGATGGAGAGAGTTTATTCAAACCCGGGATATGAGGAGGAATTTCCGCCTCAATTCGATTCTGGAATTAGGGGCAATCCCCTATTTCAGATAGAAGATAATGGTTTGGATGCCTTCATAGGCATGTTTTCGGCCGCACCAAATGAGGCCGCCCACGCCGATTCGGTTACATCTTCCCCGAGCGACCACGGCCGTGGTAGCCCACGGGCTCTTACATTATCTCCGCACGACGATCAGGAGCTGATTAGCATGTTGTCCCGATATTCCCCCGCGGATTTAGCCACGATGGCCTCCCATGGGAAGGTTCCGGCTATCCCACACCTACCTCCACATGCTACGCCTTCTCGAGTTCAAGTACCTTTCCAAGGGTCCACGAGCCGACCCGTCCCCGAAACTCCGATCCAATTCAGCTATCCAATACCTCCACAAAGGGTTCCTTCACCTCCAACCTCACCAGTTTTGGGTGTCCCTTCGAAAGGGATGGACCCCTCACTCCGGCAGGAGATCCAAAGCTACATTCGGCAAGCGGTGGCCGAGAGTATGCCCAATTCACGTCCCCACTCGTTAGCCCAGTATTGAAAGCTTCCTAATGCTTACTTTCCACCTGGATTCAAGGCTCCCAAATATAGGAGGTATGATGGCACTATCGACCCTCATCATCATCTTTCGGGTTTTCTTATGGACTTCCACCAATGGCTACGCGATAGGGTCTTACTAGTCCATTTATTCCAAAAATCCCTTGAGGGCGAGGCCCTACGTTGGTTTGTATCCTTGCCAGCCATTGACCTCATCAACTTTGATATAGTCTCTGAGCGATTCCTCGCTCACTTTGGTCACATGTCATCTATTTCCCCCACGTTGTTTGACCTAGTCACGGAGAAGATGAAGCCCAACGAGGACTTCATTAGTTTTGCAAACCGATGGAGGATTATGGCTGCTAGGACGGATGTTCCTATCCCCGAATCCCAGGCCGTCACCATGTTGGTAAACAATGCCACTCCACAGCTTAGGGCCATCCTAATGCTTAGTGAACTCCAAACTTTTCACCAACTCTACAACCGAGCTCGGATAGTTCAAGCTCAGGTGAGGGACTCTACCTTACCTCCTTTCTTCAAGCCTCGCACCAAAGGTAGAAATGCCCCAGCTGTCCCTACCACCGAAGGTGTCACCATAAACGAACAAGTCAATACAGTTGGCCAATCCTTCAAGACCAACAATCGCCAGGGCTCCCATCCCACTCAGGCTACCGCTAGCCAGGGGCAAGGTAACCCCAAGCCCTATTCCAATGTTCCTCCACCTCAAAGCTATGGCCCCCCTAGGCCAAAAAGGGCTTCTTATCCTCCATTTCCTGAAACTTTAGGCGACATCTTTTTTGCCCTCATGACCTCAGATTCCATTCAGCTTCCCCCTCAGCGGGAGCGGGTCCCTCCCAACGCCGACACCTCCCGATATTGGCCATATCACCGAACTCCCGGCCATGATATATTCAACTGCTTCCAATTTTAGGATTGGGTATATGATATGAATGATGAGGGAAGAATCAATTGGGCCGATGTGAAGCTAGCCATTGCCAATCTCAAAAAGCCTAATAGAGACCTGAGCATTGTTCATAACCCCTTGCCAGCTCATCAACCAGCAAAAGATCCATCTACTTCAAAGCAACACGAGCGGGTGAACACGGTGATCGGAATGGAACCACGAGTCCTCAAAAGAACTCAGATGTGGGGCGTGGAAGGATTCCCAGGATGGTATGGGAAGATGGAAGTAGAAGCTCACGAATTCTGGGCGAACATCAACATGTTCTCTCAATCCCGGAACTTGATCTCACCACCTAGCCAATCTCCAAGTGCTACCCAAAGCTCACTCACCCTAATCAACCCTCCTCAAATACCACACCAAGAGCCCTACATTCCTCTACAAGCTCAGTTAGTGCAGGAGCGCCCGTTGGTCCTCTTAAGACCACCTCAGCCAAAATCGGTCCCTCCTCCTTCTCCCGCAGAATCTGGAGATGATTCAGCTTCCCTCTCATATATCTTTGGTTCTCCAGCTCCCCTACAACTCATTCGCCCAAAATCTTTGGAATAGGATGACCCGAAGGAAGCTTCGGTCAATGTCACTCTCCGGAATCGCATCATTCTCCCATCCCAAAGGCAATCTCAGCCAGAGGAAGGGGTTAGTTCTCAAAGCCCTCCCGTGGAGTATGACATTCTCCAGCATTTGGACAGGACCTCGGCTAAGGTTTCTATCCTGGAGCTCCTTAGGAAATCTCCGTCACATCAAGCCACTCTACTCCAATTCCTTTAGAAAATCATGGTTAATGAGGATCTCCCAGCAAGTGGCATGACCGAGGCTATCATGGCCCTTACATGTGGACCATCCATCTCATTTTCCGATAAGGACCTTGCTTTGCCAGAAAGGTGGTCACTCCCGTTGTGCCTTACTGTCACTCTCAATGGAGTTAAAGTTGACTCCGCCCTCATAGACACGGGAGCATCCATCAATGTGTGTCCCATGAAAATCATAAAAAAGATTGGCCTCCAGGAAGAAAATCTAGAAGAGGTATGCACCACCATCTCAGCTTACGACAATTCCAAAAGGTGGCAAAAGGTAAGGTGACCCTCCAACTTGGTTTAGGACCGATGGTAATGACATCGGATTTCTTCATTCTCGATGTCGACCCTGCATATAAGGCCATCCTAGGGCGGCCTTTGATTGAACAAACCCTTGGGATCCCATCAACAGCCCATCAATGCTTTAAATTTCCTTACAATGGTAGGGTAATCAAGATCAGGAGTATCCCGCTAGTGGAAACTCTTAATGCCATCACCTCTGAACAGATTCCCTTCACGACTATTCCGGATAAGGGCAAGAAACCCATTCTCTCCATAGAGGGCGCGGTGGGGCCGTCTATTTTAGGTCCGCCCGATTTCCCTTTCCTTCCTCGGCCGATTGCACATCACAACATCCCTCCTGGTAAAGGATGGGAGATCATGGCCAGGATGGGCTTCACCATGGGTAAAGGCTTAGGTCAGCTTGAACAAGGGCCCACGCATAGAAGAAAACTCCGGGTTGCTAAGGGTCGCGCAGGTTTGGGCTATTCTCCAGGAGAGCCACCCAAGGCATCTTTAGGAAAATATTTGGTGTACGGTCGCTTCGTCATAGGGCCGATTCAGCCTGGAACTCGGCAAGAGCTGAGTCACGAAGTGGAAGTTCCGCAGAGCAATGGAACTCCACCCGATTCATCACTCGAGGAAGACTTCGGTCTTCTCTCCCTCTTCCATCTGGATAAACCTCCCGACAAGGTTCCTTCCTTGGGTATCTTCCTTGCCAGGGACAGGCCCGCGCCTGTTCTCTTCATTCCCTTTCTATTTCATCCACCATTTCCTCTGCTCCTCACTTACCCGATCATAGGGCAACCCACACACCAGGTTTGCACTTTCACTCATGACCACCAAAAAAAAACGCCGATCCTCAAATGTGGGCTTGCGAGTTCACTATCGAGGAAATGGCCTCCTTGGAAAATGGTTCCCTTGGCCAAGGGCCGACTCTTTCCACCTTGAACTCCCTTCCGAAAAATTCCCTTGTACATAGTAGGGTAGAATCTAAGTTAGGTTCAGATTTGTATATAGCGTCTTTCCCTTCCAAAAGGTCTAGTGTTCGTTAGGTTCCCGCGCGTTATATCAGCCAGCTGGCTGGTAAATGCGCGCAGCTTTGTCAAGTCTCTGAATTCACCTCCACTCCCATTTCCCTAGGGGCAATCGAACTAGACGGATCTCCAGCAGATGAGGGTCTAGGGGTGTATATTTTGGAAGAGGAGGATGACGCATAAGAAGAAAAAGAGCCATTAGAAGAGGGTAGTGATCCGATAGCTTTCTTCGTCGATGGAACCAAGAGATTTGATGAGCCTAATGTATCCATTGATGAATCCACCAGGGAAATCAACCTCGGCACCAAGGATAACCCGAAGATTGTATTGATAAGTGCCAACTTAACTGATGAAGAGGAAGCTGCGCTTGTGGCGGTTCTCAGGGATTTCTCCGATGCTTTCGCTTGGTCCTATGAGGACATGCCGGGTCTGGACCCGTCCCTAGTTGAACATCGTCTGGTCCTGAAACCCGACGCTCGAGCTGTCAAACAGAAGTTAAGGCGACTTCATCCGAAGCTCGCACTCAAGGTCAAAGAAGAGGTGGACAAGCTTCACAAGGCCAAGTTCATCAGGGTAGTATTGTATCCTCAATGGGTAGCTAACATCGTCCCAGTGATGAAGAAGGACGGTAGGGTCCGCATCTGTATAGATTTCCGTGATCTTAATCATGCTTGCCCAAAGGATGATTTTCTTCTCCCATACATAGATGTCCTGGTGGACAACACCGCCGGCTATGAGATGCTCTCCTTCATGGATGGCTTCTCGAGATATAACCAGATCCGCCTAGCGGAGGAAGACCAGGAGAAGACTTCTTTCACTACTCAGTGGGAGACCTATTGCTATGTCGTCATGCCCTTCGGTCTTAAGAACGCAGGAGCAACCTATCAAAGGGCAATGATGGCTATCTTCCATGACATGATGCACACTTATATGGAAGTTTATGTGGACGACATTCTGGTCAAGTCCAAAACCAGGAGTAGTGGGAGCACCAACTTAAGATGAACCCCAAGAAATGTGTATTCGGGGTCTCTTCAGGCAAGCTGCTAGGGTTCATTATCAGCAAGAGAGGAATTGAGATTGACCCTAACAAAGCTAAGGCCATTGCCGAGATGCCTCCTCCCAAGAGCATTAAAGAAGTCCATGGTTTGATCGGGTGATTGCAATTTATCAGGAGATTTATATCTCACCATTTTCAGCAATGCAAGCCCTTCTACGACATGTTGAAATGAGAGGCTACATTTGATTGGAATGACAAGTGTCAAAAGGCCTTTGATGACCTGAAGAGTTATCTGTTAAATCCTCCCATCCTGGCACCCCGGTCCCGGGTCAGCCTTTATTGCTCTATGTTTCTACCGCTCATGAATCTGTTGGAGCAGTATTGGCCAATATGACGATGCTAAAAGAGAACGCGCAATCTACTATCTGTCCAAACTGTTCAATGAGGCCGAACAGAGGTACACTCCTATGGAGAGGACTTATGCAGCTGTCGTCTAGGTCGCCCAAAAGCTAAAGCACTATTTTCTTGCACATGAAGTCAAGCTCTTGGCGCGAATGGATCCTATCAAGTACTTGCTGGAAAAGCCTGCCCTAACCGATCGTTTGGTGAGATGGCAGAGTTTTCTTAATCAATTCGATATCACCTACGTCAATCAGAAGGCGGTCAAGGGGCACGCCATTGCCGAACACCTTGCCCATCATCCACTCCCTACATTCTCCCCTGTCGACGAGAGTTTCCCGGACGAAGAGTTAGGTGCCATTATAGGTGGTGAACCTTCGTGGATTCTCTACTTTGATGGTGCATTCAATTCCAAGGGCTATGGAGTCGGAGCCATACTCCAGTCCCCTGAAGGTATCATTATTCCCCGTGCTTGTTAGTTAACCTTCCCGGCCACAAATAATGTGGCTGAGTATGAGGCACTCCTCATGGGCTTAAAGGTGGCGCTGGCACTCGGAGTTAAAGAGCTCCGGATCATTGGAGATTCTCAGCTTATACTCCGAAAATCCCTCAGCAAGTACCAAACTCAGGACCCGAAACTGAAGCCCTACCAAGACCTGGTTGGCAGGGTAGTCCGGCGGTT
This sequence comes from Amorphophallus konjac, assembly GCA_022559845.1. NCBI lineage: Eukaryota > Viridiplantae > Streptophyta > Magnoliopsida > Alismatales > Araceae > Amorphophallus > Amorphophallus konjac. Next base: position 397,580,605 of record CM040118.1, read on the forward strand.
TAGGAAGCTCACCCTAGTGCACACCCCTAGAGCTCAAAACATCCTAGCCGATGCTCTGGCATCTCTGGCATCTTCTCTTGCAATCCCTGGTGAAAAGCCACCATCCTCGATCATCGTGCAAAGAATACACACCCCTTCACATTCTGATCCCTGGTTCTAGCAATTCTCTGAGCCCTCTTCTCTGATCCACGTTATCTCCCATGAGCATGAGATCGACCTAGAAGACGACAACCCCTGGTTCTTTGATATTGTAAACTATCTCAGGGATCGTTCCTTCCCCGATTATGCCACTGCTATCGATCGGCATGCCATTCGCTGAGCTGTGGAGCGTTTCGCCATTATAGGTGGTCTCTTGTATCGCAAATCTCTCAATGGAGTTTACCTCCGCTGCCTCGATGATACCGAATCTCGAGCTATTGTCAAAGCCGCACATTCCAGCGAATGCGGTGGCCATGTGAATGGTCGCATGCTCGCTCAGAAACTCCTTCGTCAATACTATTGGCCTACCATGAATGAGGACTGTGCCCACTTTGTCCGCCATTGCGCTAAATGTCAACTTCACGCGAACAAGGTCCACGCTCCTTCATCCTCACTTCATCCTCTCATAGCTCCCTAGCCTTTCGCCATGTAGGCATTTGACGTAGTTGGTCCCTTGGAGGATAGAACCGGAGAAATCCGAAAGAAGTCCTTCATCCTCACCGCTACGGAGTACTTCACGAAATGGGCAGAAGCTGAGGCGTTTACGGAAGTCAAAGCAGTAACGGTGGTCAAGTTCATCAAACGCAACATCCTTGCAAGGTTCGGCGTTCCCCGTGACATCCTCACCGACAACGGACCGTAATTCACATCCCAGGAGCTCCGCGACATGTGCGATAAATATGGCATCAATTTACATCATTCATCTCCATACCACCCACAAGAAAATGGACAAGCTGAAGCTACAAATAAAACTCTCATTAGAATCATCAAGAAAACTTGCAAATCTCACCACTATTCATACTGGCCAGATCGTCTCATTGAGGCCCTCTGGGCTTACCGCACTTCCGTCCGAACTCCCACGGGTCAAATCCCGTACTCACTTACTTTTGGGACAGATGCGGTACTCCCATATGAAATATTCGTTCCTTCACTAAGAGTGCAGTTGGACTCCGAGCTCGATCCCGAGCAACAGCGAGAAAACCTGTTAGCCCAGCTGGAACTATTAGATGAAAAACAGATGATCGCGGCCGATCACGCGCAAGTATATCGCAAGAGAATTGCACGTTACTATGCCAAGAAAGTGCTAGAGAGAAAATTCAGGGTAGGTGAATTGGTTCTGAAAAGGGAAATCACTAAAACCACCGGTTTAAAGGCCAAATTTTAAGAAAATTGGGAAGGTCCATTCGTTATCAAAGAAGTCTACTCAGGTAATGCCTACAAATTGGTAGATTCCGAAGGCGTGGAACTAATGTATCCATAAAATGGGGTATATCTCAAGAAATTTTATTCATGAGACCTTGTACATAATTATTCAAAAACACATAATTATTCAAAAAAAAACCTTAAAATAAACAAACCAAAAAGAAGAAAACCAAAAATCAACGCATGGTGATCACCACGTAGTCCAAACTCATTTGCATCAACCCTTCATGCTAGACAGGGACCGTCAAGATGTGGTAGATATCGGGTCTTGGTCCGCCAGAACCGTGGAGATTCCTGTCCAGCCACATCGGCCTATGTTTATAAGAAGAAAAAACAACTTGGACACAATCACATGTTTATCCAAAATGGGTAGTGAAGAGGCGTGATCTCGCGCTGGTCCTGAGCGGGCTGAGGATCACCAGATCGTGAACTGCAAGACAGGGAAACAGATCAGAGGGCCCAGGGGGAATTCCTGGGGTAAACCCTCCGATGCTTAAGTCCGTGGAGCTATGGTGGGAGCAATAGTAGGGAGGAGAGAGCTTGTGCGTGAGATCCCTCTCCACCAGAAGGGTGAAGCGGTTCTTGCTCAAGAGTTTTTGGGCGTATGATTGCCTTTTTTGGCTTACCTTTAGCCGGAGGGTATCCCTGGTTTAAATAGTACGCCGTCTCTTGGAGTCCTACCAGCCGAGGGGTTTCAGGTGGGGGTTACGTCCTCATCGTGGGCTTTTATGGCCTTATCGTGGGAGTGTTATCATCGTGGGGAAGAAGAAGTCCCCTGCCTTCCTGAATTCCTGCCTGCTGCGGACTCTTAACGGCTGCAAAGATAAGCATTCGTCGGTCGTTCCGAGCTCAGAGGGGCCAGCCCTATCCGGGCGATAGGCTTAGCTCGATAAAAGATGGGTCGGATAGGCTAGCCTACGCCTTCCTCTCCCGGGCGGAGAGATGGCTTGGGCGCGGGCCTTTCTCGTGACCTGACCGATGCTCGGGCCCTCCGAGCCTTGAGGCCGCTTAGGAGGGTTGTTTCCTCGAGCGCTGTTTATTGGGATTTCTTACCTAAGTGGGCCCTGTGGGCTGTCACTTGGGTGAGCTTGGCCTCATTGGGCCCTGCCGGGCCTAGTTGGGCTGCTCTTTGAATGGGCTGCAGAAATCCCCCTCTCCACTTGTCCCCCTCCTACTCCCGAGCCAAAGGAGGCTCGGTTGAGTAGTTTATGAGGGCGTCGGACCGGCGTGGCTCAGGTGGGTGGAGATCTGACGGTGTTAAGTAGCCACGTGCTGTGGTCACCTGGGCCCGTAATTATAGTGATCCTGACGGATTTGAAATGAAGGGCCCCCCCTTTTTCTCGGAGGTCGGAACGACGCGCCGCCTCCCGTGAGGGTTTATAGGCGTTGGGCGATGTTTGTCATCCCAGACTCTCTAGGGTTTTTGGCCTTTCTTCATTCCTCTGCTTTTGGGGCTCCTTGATGCACCGTGAAGTCACGACAGAGGAGCATAACCTCGCGGCGGCATTTGAGGAGTTGGCGCGCATAACCGCAGAGGCGGTCCGATAGCTTCCTTCTCCCCCGGAGTCTTCGGGTTCTCTCGAGAGCTCTGCTTTCAGTTCCTCCTTGAGTTCCATGGCGGGCCAGCGTTCGAGCGAGGAGTTGGAGGTAAGGGCACCGGTTCCGAATCACAGCGAGCTGGGGGAAGCCGAGGTAAAGAAGCTGGAGCACCGGTTTCGCTTGCCTCTCAGATACAGCTTTGCCACCGCTGCCCCGTACGAGACGAGCCTGGACGATCGCACGAATCATATCTGCACTTTTCTTATGGCTTGGAAGAGCGGGTTTCGCCTCCCCTTCGAGCCTTTCGTCCTTCAGATCCATAATTTTTTCCAGTTGGCGCCTATTCAGTTGGTCGCCAACTCATACCTTCTTCTTTCCGCTTTTCGAATCCTCTGCCGCCAGCATGGGATTTTTCCTTCCTTGGACCTCTTTCATTATTTCTTTGAGTTGAAAGCGCATCCGTCGGCGGGGAAGGGCTTTTACTTCATTCAGGCGCGGAGGAACAGGAGTTGTATTCCGCTGGCGGTGAAGGATTCCTCGCACAAAGGGTGGAAGACCCAATTCTTCTGGGTGAAGGTGGAGGCGGTGGATGAAACCTGGAGGTGCCAGGTGATGCCCAACTTTCATCCGAACATTCCTCCCTGGCAGGAGGAGTTCCCCCCTCACGTGGAGAAAAATGCCGCTCATCTGCTAAAGAATCGCCAGTCGACCGAGGAATTGGTGATGCCGGAGAATGTCGAACGGTGCCTCCTTACGCGGCTGAAACCGTCAGGTACCACCACTCGGATTTTTCTTCAGGGGTGGGAATCATCTCTCTTTTCCTGACCATGCCTTCTTCTCTGTTGTAGACATCAGGCGGGAGCTTCTGGAGGAGGCTGCTGAGGTCGTCGATCTTGGAGATGACTCGCCGGCTGATGAGCCTGACGCTCTTGTGGGTCGCTCCCAAGCCCGGGATAAGGGCAAGGGGGCGGCATCTGAGGGAACTTCACGATCGGGCGGTGCAAAGCGCAAGGATCCCATGGAGGGAAGGTTGCGGGAAGCCGCGAAGGCCAAGAAGCGGGCCAAGAAGGCCGGCCTTCTCGCCACTGCCGGGGGCGACTCTAGCTCGGCGGTGCTCCCCTCTCAGGGGCAAGATGGGGACTACCCTACCAGGCCGGCTCCCCCATCCACCGGGCGAGAGGGGGCCGAGGAGACTAGGGGCCCCTCAGAGGGTGGTGACAGTGGGTCGGCTCTCCCCTCAGTGGGAACAGAGGGGGCCAGAGCTGAAGTAGACGAGGCCGAGACTGGGGGGCCGGTCGAGGTTGGCGATGTCTCGGGCAGTGAAACGCGGGCCGAGACAGTTGAGGTTGGGGGTTCGCCTGTGAGAGCGTCGCAACCCCAAACATCGGTGGCGCCCGGAGCGACCAGGCTTGCTGCGTCGGTCGAGGTTGGGGGTTCACCTACGGAGGCGTCGCAACCCCAAACATCGGTGGCGCCCGGGGCGACCGGGCTTGCTGCGTCGGTCGAGGTTGGGGGTTCACCTACGGAGGCATCGCAACCCCAAACATCGGTGGCGCCTGGGGCGACCGGGCTTGCTGCGTCGGGCGGGGAAGATCCAGAGGGCTCTCCTCCGACGGGGTCACCAACTCCGACTGCCTTGGGAGGGCTCGCGACCGAGGCAGTTCTCGCACAGGTGAGGTCAGTGCCTGGGTCGGCCATCACTGATGGTGCTGGGGGCGAAATATCCACACATGCCGTTCCCGAGCTTCAAAGTGGGCCCGAGGCCTGATGTATTTTGCCTTGTTTTACCTCTCTCTGTTTGTCTCTTTTCCTTTTCTGTTTGTCTTGGAAATAACGAGAATCGAATTGCCGACCGTTGTCGCTCACTATCACCCGGGGGATGCCGAAGCGACAAATGATCGACTTCCATACGAAACTCCAGACGACTGTCTCGGTGATCCTCGCCATGGCTTCGGCCTCGATCCATTTGGTGAAGTAGTCGATGGCGACGATGATGAACTTCTTCTGGGACTGAGCCGTAGGGAACGGCCGAATGTCGATCCCCCACCGAGCGAAGGGATAGGGCTCGGTAAGGGTGATGAGCTCCGTAGCTGGCCGATGGACCAAGTGGTCGAATCGTTGGCATCGGTCGCACTGCTGTACGTGAGCCGTGTAGTCGCGCTGCAAGGTTGGCCACCAGTACCCCTGCCATAGCAGGATCCTAGCTAGAGACCTTCCTCCTGAATGAGCTCCGCACAGGCCTTCATGAGTCTCTTGGATGGCTCGGTTGGCCTCGTCGGGGCCGAGACACTTCAGGAGGGGACCAGAGAAGGACCTCTGGTAGAGAGTGTCATCGAGGATGACGAAGCACCGGGCTTGATACTTCATTCGGCGTGCCTCCCGAGGGTCGGAGGGCTCTCGGGAGTCCTAGAGCCAAGACAGGTAGGGGGAGCGCCAGTCGCTTGGAAGGGCCGAGTCAACGGCCAGGAGCTCCGAGTCAATGCTCGGGCGCTCTAGCTCTTCAAGGAGGACTGATCGGGTACCTTCAGGGTCGAGAGAGGAGGCTAATCGAGAGAGGGCGTCCGCTCGGGAGTTTTCCTCCCGAGCTATTCGGACTACCTCGAATCCCTCGAACTATTAGGCCAGGTCTCTGACCAACTAGAGGTATTTGACCATTGGGGCCTCTCGAGCTTCGTATTCGCCGTTGACTTGGCTAGCGACCAGCTGGGAGTCGGTGTGGATTTTGACTCGCTCAGCCCCCAACCGTCGAGCCATGCGAGCTCCCGAGATAAGGACCTCGTACTCGGAAGCGTTGTTGGACGCCTGAAAGTTAAATTTCAAGGCATACTGTAGCTCTACTCCTTCGGGGGACCTCAGGAGGATCCCTGCACCACTACCGATTGAGTTGGAAGACCCGTCGACGAACAGTTCCCAGGTCGGCCTGGGCGCGGATGGAGATCTCTCTTCAGTCGGGATGGTGCTCTCGGCGATGAAGTCGGCGAGCGCTTGGCCTTTCATAGCCGAGCGCGGGCGGTACGAGATATCGTAGGCCCTAAGCATGATTGCCCATTTGACGAGTCGCCCTAAAGCTTCGGGGTGGGCTAGAATCTTCTTCAATGGTTTGCCGGTTAGCACGGTGATGGGGTGCCCTTGGAAATAGGGTCGGAGGTGCTTGGCGGAGGTAACCAACGCTAGCACGAGTTCTTCGGTTGCGGGGTACCTCCTTTCAGCCTCGTTTAGCACCTTGCTGGTGTAGTAGACCGGCCTCTCGATTCCCGAGTCATTTCTGACTAGGACCGAGGTGACTGTGGATGGTGTTGCCGAGAGATATAGCAGCAAGACTTCGCCCGGAACGGGCTTGGAGAGCACCGGGGGTGAGGCCAGGAACTCCTTTAGCTCGGCGAACACTTTCTGGCATTCCTCATCCCATGCGAACGTAGCAGATGTCAATTTGGGTCCCCTCAAGAGTTTGAAGAAGGGCAAGCATCGTTCGGGCGCACGGGACAGGAAGCGGCTGAGAGCGGCGACACGCCCGGTTAGGCGCTGGACGTCCTTGACGCAAGTGGGCGGGCGCATGTCTAGGATGGCCTGGACCTTGTCGGGGTTGGCTTCGATCCCGCGTTGAGTGACCAGGAAACCCAGGAACTTCCCAGATCTTACTCCGAAGGTGCACTTGGCATGATTGAGCTTCATGTTGTACTTCAGGAGGGTGCCGAAGGTTTCAGCGAGGTCGGTGAAGTGATCTTGGGCCTTGGGGGTCTTGACGAGCATGTCGTCAATGTAAGCCTCGACGTTCCGACCTAACTGCTCCTCGAACATGCGATTGACCAGCCTTTGATACGTATCTCCAGCGTTCTTCAACCCGAAAGGCATCTGGGTGTAGCAGTATACGCCGTAGTCGGTGATGAAGGCGGTCTTCTCGATATCTTCTAGATCCATTCTGATCTGATGATAACCTGAATAGGCATCTAGGAAGCTGAGTATCTCGTTGCCCGAGGTTGAGTCAACCAATTGGTCGATGCTCGGTAACGGATAGCAGTCCTTAGGAGTGGCCTTATTCAGATCGGTGAAGTCCACGCACATCTGCCATTTGCTCAAAGCTTTAGGTACCAGGACGACGTTGGCTAGCCACGTCGGGTATAGGACCGGTCTAAAAAGGCCAGTCTCTTGTCCCTTGGTGACCTGCGCCTTGATGATCGTCTGTTTCTCTAGTGCATGCTTCCTTCTGCGCTGCTGTACGGGCTTCACAGTTGGGTCGAGGTTGAGCTTGTGCATCACGGTCTCCTCTGGTATTCCAGGCAGTTGATCATCGGACCAAGCGAAGACTCGGATGTACTCAGAAAGGAATTCTTTATATTGATGCTGAACCTTGGGTGGTAGGTCGGCTCCGATCCTTACTCCTAGGGTCGGGTCATCGTTTAGGAAAACCGTCAGTAATTCGCCACCAGGCTCGGTGGTTGCGGTTTTATCCTCGACTCCCTGGGGACCCTTATCTTTCATGTCCGGTCTTGTGGCTTCCACCGAGATATTGTAGCACCTTCTGGCCGCGGCCTGGTTACCTCGGACTTCCCCCAACCCGTTTTTGGTGGAGAACTTCATTTTTTGGTGATAGGTAGACGGTACGACCTTTATTCGGCTGAGGATTCCCCTGCCGAAGATGGCGTTGTACGCTATCATACCTTTAATCACTATGAAGTCCACCATGACCGTAACGGTTCTGGGTGGGGTGCCGAGGGTAACCGGCAGGCTTAGGGCTCCCTTGGGGTAAGTGGCCAGGCCATTAACCCGCAGAGGGGGGTTCGGACCGGGCGGAGCTTGGATGGATCTTCCCCCATCTTAAGGAAACAGTTGTAAGACAACACATCAGGGGCACTCCCATTGTCAACTAAAACCCTAACTACGTTACAATGGTTTATTGTGGCCGAGATTACTAGGGCGTCGTCATGCGGGGTGCTCAGCCCTTGCAGATCTCGGTCGGAGAATACTATGACCTGGGGCTCACTCGGCGGGGCCTTGGGGGGCTCTATGGCTCGGCTCGCCTGCTCGGCATGACACTTTCTTCCTCGGCTATTGTCGCCTCCTGATGCTGTCCCTCCGGAGATGACGTTGATGTGGACCCCTCGGGGGGCGTTGTCGATCTCCTCTGCGGCGCATCGATCTTCCTTGCGCTCGGCTGTGAACCGAGCTAGGTGCCCCTGATGGATGAGGTGCTCGATCTCGTCTTGGAGCTGGTGGCAGTCACCGGTGTGGTGCCCGTGATCGCTGTGGAACAAGCAATGCCTGTCGCGATTGCGGTTCTTCGACCTCATCGGCTCGGGCTGGCGGAGGAGTCCCGAGTCTTTGATGTCTTCATAAATCTCATAGACCGGGGTAGCTAGTGGGGTGTAACGCTCATACTTCTGCTTGCGCTCCCCATCACGGTCTCGCTTCTTTCCCGAGCTTGAATTTGGCTCGGAAGCCCGCTTCTTGTCCCCCTCCCGACCCGAGCCGGTTGCATCTCGGCAAGCGCTGAGCACTTCTTCGCACTCGGCGTGGCGCAATGCCAGAGTCACTAGCTCAGCAACGGTCGAGGGAGGGTGGAGGACAAGTTCGCAGCAAAGATTCTCGTCCCGGGTGCCCCCAGTCAGTGCGGTTGTGGCTGAGGCCACGTCCAGGCGGGGGATTCTCAGGGCTTCCGATTTGAATCAGTGAATATAAGCCCGGAGTCTTTCCCCTTACGCCTGTTTGAGAACCAGGAGCCCCACTATCGCCCAAATTGCTTGAAGTCTCGGATGGACCCAGGGGCGAGGGCCCGGAACCATGCTTGAGCACCTTGGACCAGGGTGGTCACGAAGGCTCGACACTTGATGGCATCGGACACTCCGTGCAGGGTCATCAGAGCGTCGAAGCTGTCGTAATGATCGGCCGTGTCGCCCTGGCCGTCGTAGAGCTTGAAGGTCGGAATGGAGGTTCTGGGAGATACCTCTGTCTTCAAGATGTACTCGGAGAATGGAGATTTCTCCTCGTCCTCCGGGAAAGAAGTCTTCTGCAGGGCGCGGAGGGCGCGTTCCTGTTCTGCGAAGCGTCTCTCGAAATCTCGCAGCCGGAGGGATAGTTCCGGTTGCTATCGTGCTGTGGGGCTGGGGGGAGCGTCTTGGCGATCTCCGGGAACGTCAGCTTCCGGGTTTGGATGCCGCGCCCCCAGTTTTCCCCTTCTTGGCGTGGAGGAAGCCTCTTGCTCCGGAGGTGGAGCTTGCGAGGGTCCTCCAATCCTGTTGCGGATGAGCTGCTGGCCGCGGAGAGTGAAGCGACCTCCGGCGGTGTGCTGGGACGTATTTTCGCGGGGGGGGGGGGGGGGGGGGCTCCCTGACGGAGCGCGGGACCTTCCATCCCTAGCCGCCTGGTTCTTCATGAGTTCCATAAGGATATCCAGTTTCGCGTTGAGGGCTTGGAAGGCTTCGGCGCCACCGTTGGGGGGTAGCCCTACCGCCGCAGGAGGGGGTGGCGGTCCGTCGGCGGGGACACTGGCGTTGGAGGGAGGGTTCTGTGAGGCCCTAGAAGGGCCATCCCCTACCGCTACTACGGCCTTACCCCTGTCACCGGCGGACCTCCTCCCTGAGCTCCTTCGCACCATACTGGCTTTTCGTGCGTTTCCCACAGGCGGCGCCAGATGATGAGGCGTGATCTCGCGCTGGTCCTGAGCGGGCTGAGGATCACCAGATCGTGAACTGCAAGACAGGGAAACGGATCAGAGGGCCCAGGGGGAATCCCTGGGGCAAACCCTCCGATGCTTAAGTCAGTGGAGCTATTGTGGGAGCAATAGTAGAGAGGAGAGAGCTTGTGCGCGAGATCCCTCTCCACCAGAAGGGTGAAGCGGTTCTTGCTCAGGAGTTTTTGGGCGTATGATTGCCTTTTTTGGCTTACCTTTAGCAGGAGGGTATCCCTGGTTTAAATAGTACGCCGTCTCTTGGAGTCCTGCCAGCCGAGGGGTTTCAGGTGGGGGTTACGTCCTCATGGTGGGCTTTTATGGCCTTATCGTGGGAGCGTTATCATCGTGAGGAAGAAGAAGTCCCTTGCCTTCCTGAATTCCTGCATACTGCGGACTCTTAGTGGCTGCAAAGATAAGCATTCGTCGGTCGTTCCGAGCTCAGAGGGGCCAGCCCTATCCGGGCGGTAGGCTTAGCTCGGTAAAAGATGGGTCGGATAGGCTAGCCTACGCCTTCCTCTCCCGGGCGGAGAGATGGCTCGGGCGCGGGCCTTTCTCGTGACCTGACCGATGCTCGGACCCTCCGAGCCTTGAGGCCGCCTAGGAGGGTTGTTTCCTCGAGCGCTGTTTATTGAGCTTTCTTCCCTAAGTGGGCCCTGTGGGCTGTCACTTGGGTGAGCTTGGCCTCATTGGGCCCTGCCGGGACTAGTTGGGCTACTCTTTGAATGGGCTGCGCAAATCCCCCTCTCTAGGTAGCATCACCTTTTGATGGGGCCTCATCCGAAGGTCTCCAGCTAAGCAGCACTGTTTTGTTCCTCTTCTCCTCGACCAAATGAGACAGCCGGCGCCCTTAAAACGCTGAGCATGTGTAAGCCGAAGTACAAGATCCTTAAAACGCTTTCCCAACCCAACGGCCTATCCGGAGATTAAACACATGAACCTGGATCACCATCGTTTTTGTTAAAGGGGAACATCAGATATTGGAACACATAGATAACCAACTGATTCTCGAGATAGTATAACATAGTATCATATAGTAATGCAATAAGGGACATAGGGCTAGAAAGCCATACCTGACTTACCTGTGCAGGTGAAACGGCGTGCTTTTTGGATTTTCATTTTCAGAGATTTTTTTTTGGATTTTTTTGTATAAGACAAACAAGCATAGACATAACGAACATAACACAATGATTAAATGAACGAAAAACAACATGACATAACATAACGATCAACATAACATAACATTGGCAAGCGAGCACATATGCCAGGGCATGAACAGACAATACACATGCATGAACACAGTGTGACAAGAGAATAATGTGGCGGGACAACACACGGTTGGGACAAGAACATGACGGATGATCACACGGTTGGGACAACACAGGGAACATAGGGGACGACTATCAACATATGTAAGACAACTAACAACGTGTGGTGAGGGACAAAACAACATGTATGAGACGATACAGTGGGACATAGACACGAGACAAGGACATGGTGGGATAAAAGATATGAACAAAACACGTCCTTCACTCAAAACCCAAGATCAGAATGAAGCAGAACCGCCAGGTTCATAATCGTGAGGTGAAGCCCTCTCATAGATATGATCATTACAAACAAAAGTTGAGAAGGACACAAACTTCAGAATAGATTGAGAGAGTGGATCGAAGAAGGAAATAACAGATCAAAGATGTGGACATGAGACAGATAGAACAAAATATAGAGCAAGGAATGCCTGAGTACTTGCAACCTGCACACTTGGCAAACAGATTACGTATCTGTCCTTAAAACAAATATAAATGCATAAAAAAGACACATTTTTTAGATTTTTTTACAATTTTTGTTTTGATTTTTTTTAATTTTCAATAGTATTTCATTTTTCTGGATTTTTTTGAAGTATTTGATTTTTTAGGTTTTTTTGAAATATTTGATTTTTTTTTGAAAGTTTGAAGTATTTGATTTATTGATAATACTTGTTTTTTTTAGATTTTTTGAAGTATTTGATTTTTTGTACTTTTGGTAATATTTGATTTTTTTTTTCGATTTTGATATAGCAATCCGCAGCACCTAAAGACGAGCTTAAACTACTGGCCGAGGATCGTCGTTCCTACCCCTTTCATTAAAGGCTTCCTTTAAGCAGGGCGTGCATGTGAGGGTGACTTACCATAACCAACCGCTTCTAAAGAACGATGCCCCTACTAAGGCCATACCCGGGATACAACCCAACCTAAGAGGGAGAAGCAGAAGAAAAATTGGAGACAAACTTTATACATGATGGGAGATATCAGGGCCCGAATTCCTTCCGGGGCACTACCCCTCAAAGAGTAGGTCTGTTGCGCCGGGGCTTTGTGTCTTTGATTTTGAGACCCATATTTATCAGGCACACATGCGACCAGGTGATAGGATCGGTGCGATGGATTCAGAGGGGGGGTGAATGAATCCCACCCTTCAAAAAACTTTTCGCTCAATAAAAGACTAGAACACTATCAAGGCAAATAGACAATATGAAGAACAAGTTAAATTCTCTTTTAAACCACTAAGCAAATATATAAGGCGCGCCTAAACAAGCAACTAGCAGAAGCAGCACAGATAGAAACGAGAGTGCTAAGGCAACCTGTGAAGGAGATAGAAGACAAGGAGCAAAACACAACCACACTGCACAGAGGATTTTTAGGTGGTTCGATCACCAAGACCTACGTCCACCCCTCACTCCCAACCGGAGTGAGGCTTCCACTAGCAACACTAGAACAGCAGACTCAGTCTGCAAACACATGCTGCCAAACAGCTTGACCAGGGGAACAACCTCCCCTCTTCCTCCAGACCGGAGGGACACCCCAAGTGACTCCCAGCCACTTGGAACCAGAGACTATGTCTCTCTTCCTCCAGACCAGGAGGGAACGCACCAGTGACACCCAGTCACTAGAAACCAGAGACACAAGTCTCTCTTCCTCCAAACCAGAGGGAACACCTGGACTTACAACCCACGAGACCAGAACCGGAGATGAATCTCCCTTCCTCCAAACCGGAGGGGAACCCACAAGTGACAACCTGTCACTTGCAGACCGGAGACAAGTCTCCCTTCTCTTGAGACCACAAGAGGAACACCGATCTCTAACCAGAGAATTGGAAAGCACAGTTGATCAAATAAAAGGAAAATAAGAAATGAAAATACAGCACTCGAAAAGCTGAAAACGCAATGTAAAATGTAGCTCTCGCAGGAGCAAACTGGATTAGATCTGATCCAAGTCCAGTAGATAGATCTTCAATAAAATCTTCTTTCTTCTTCTCCACGAACTCTCTCTCTTTCTCTTCTTCTTCTTATGCTTTCACACTCTGCCTCTCTGCTCTTTTTCTTCTTCTTCTTCTTCTGCTCACTGCCTCTCTGCTGCTCTCACTTTCTTTTATCACTCTCTCGATCAGCCCCCTTCAATCAGTCTTCTACGGATGAAAAAACTTCACATATATATATATATCAACAGCAACTAGGGCGTGTGCCCCTTTTATCCAGAGGACACCTCGAATCACGTGCCAGGTGCCAACCTCGGATCACGTGCCCATTCATCAGCCTGTACAATGACAGAGTTACTTCAGTCGATCAGCAAAGAGTGTATAGACTTAATGAAGTAATGCATGAGCGTGTATAGACTTTAGATGCAGCATTTGTGCAAGTATGTACAATGTGAGAATGTGTAGACTTAGAATGCAGCGATGTGCAGACTTGGTATGAAAGATGCATGTGCAATAGAAGAGAAAGTGTGTACAATGAGAACTCAATGTACAGACTTGTTGTCCCTGCAGCAGACGACACCAGTGTATAGACTTGCTAAGCTTTCGCTAAGTCTGTATAGACTTGATCATGCAGTGTCGACACCAGTGTACAGACTTGAATGAAAGCAATGCATGCACAATGATGCAATGTTCAGACTTTGCTGAAGGCTGCCAGTCAATGTATGGACTTGGCTGAAGGCAACGCTGAAGCAATGTTCAGACTTCATGTATGCAATGCAGTGGCATGTACACACTTTGTGAATGCGAAGCTATAGCATGTATAGACTTCACATATGCAATGCAGAGGCATGTATATGCTTTGATTTCGTTCATGAGAAAATAATGTTCAGACTTGCTACAATGCATGCATGTATAGACTTTACCTTAGTGACGCTGCATGAAACGGTGGATGTACAGTCTTGGGCTGTACAGACTTGCAGTGTGCAATGCATGCGATGTATAGACTTGATAAAGCTTCAAAGCACAAGACACTTAGCCAATGTACAGACTTGGAAAGCTTGAGCTAATGTGCAGACTTGAAACAAGTGAACACGGTGATGTGTAGACTTGGCCAATGTACAGACTTGAAGCGAAGACCAATGTGTAGACTTCAAAGCAGATGCCAAGGCCATGTACAGACTTGAAGTGGAAACCAATGTATAGACTTCAAAGCAGATGCCAAGGCCATGTACAGACTTGAAGTGAAAACCAATGTATAGACTTTATGAAAGCATACGCCAAGGCTGTACATACTTGAAGAGACGCAAGGTGAGACAGAGCTGGCTGTACAGACTTTGGATGACGATGCACTGTACGCAAACGCTGTACAGACTTGATAGCGTGAGATGCTGGAAGAGACGATCGGATGTACAGACTTCATGATATGAACGTAGGTAAAGATGACAATGTATAGACTTTGGAAAATGCAGATTGGGCAATGTACAGACTTGGTTCGTGCAAGCTACAGTTCAATGTTTAGACTTGATGCAATGCAGAGGCTGTATAGACTTACTCATGAACAATGCACAGTCGGATGTATATACTTGAGATGAATGCATGAACAGTCTGATGTACAGACTTGCCAAATGGAGTGATGCATGAACAGTCCAATGTACAGACTTGCCAAATGGAGTGATGCATGAACAGTCCAATGGACAGAGTTTGAGCACAAACACAACAATGCATTGTATAGACTTCAACTAAGCAAGCTATAGTGCAATGTATGGACTTGATGAATGATGCAAAAAGCTCTGTACAGACATGATGCAAACTGGATGTGCAGACTTTGTAGCATGTGAATGTATAGACTTTACGACCAAGATGCAACATAGTGTATAGACTTGAACAAAGCGTGAAGCACAGACAATGTATAGACTCTACGAGCAAGAGGCAATGCTGACTAATGTATAGACTTGGTAAGTGATGCACATGTGACGATGAACAGACGATGTATAGACTTGTGAATTCACGAACAAGCTATCAAACCAGTGTGCAGTGTAGACTCTGCATGCAGTGTACTGACTGTATGCTCAATGCAATCGTGCTGACTCTGTTACATGAATGCATCAACCAGATGTCAGACAGATAAAATGTGTGCACACAATGTATATAATAGAATGTCATTCACAAGCACACATTCACAAATACATGAACACATATAAATGCACTTAAATGAATCAACAAGGTCTTTCATGCACACATGCATATGGTGACTTATAGTGTTTGCTATCATCAAAACCACAGGGGCACAACAATCTCCCCCTTTTTGATGATGGCAACACTATGAGTCACACTGACTCAAGTCAAACACATTCTCCCCCTTTGACTTCAGCAAAAAGACATGAGTTAGAGAGAGAAAAATTAAGCAGGTATGAAACGATTGAAATAACATTTCTCCCTTTAACTACATGAAAGCACATTCTTCCCCAAAGAGCAATATGACTCATTCCAATTTCTCCCCCTTTGTTTAAAAAAAAATCATGCAAGAGGTATGAATGCAGAGATGCAGATGTAACAAGAAATGCAAGAGCTCCCCCTAAATGTATGAATGCAAGACAAATCTCCCCCTTTAAGAATTTCTATGCAGCATGATTCATATGACAAGGAAACTCCCCCTCAATAAATGGAACCTTATGAAATGAATGAGAAGGAAACCACAGGGGCAATCAAGGATAAGTTCAGGTCATGATGAATCAAGGACAGTGAGATTCAACAAGATTTTCAAGGAGATATCAATCTCATAAATCCAAAACATAAGTTTTCAAAGTCTTCCATTATAAGGGCTTATGAATGAACTTTATTGATCAGCAGGGTTTAAACATGATGTATGCTAAGTTTGTCAATAAAATTCTGTATTTATATCTAAAGTCACGGTTTAATAACAATGAACCAAGCCCTCATATATATATCTTGATTAACCTCCCTTTCTCTTACACAATCAAATTTATTGACTTCTTTCGGAATTACATGTTAAGTACGGACTGAATAGATCTAGAGGGGGGGTGAATAGATCTAGCCCCTTTTTCAATTTATAAATCAACAATCGATTAGACCTTAAGCAAGCTATGGGTTGCAACGATAAAACTGATAGCTATAGCGACAGCAAGCAATAATAAGAGCACACACCACAAGCAAAACCACAAGACAGGATTTTTAGGTGGTTCAGTCTCTTCCCGAGACTTACGTCCACCCCTTGCTCAACTTGAGCAAGGCTTCACTAAATGAGAACTTCTGATCTCACACAAACACCGCTGTCACACAGCTTGTTCCTGCTGACACACAGCTTGACTCCGCTGCCTCACAGCTTGACTCCGCTGCCTCACAGCTTGACTCTTGATGTAATGAAAAGATAAATAGAAAAAGGTGTAACAAGGCTGAACATAGACTTTTGAAGCAGAGTAATTAAAGAGTTCAGCTTGGGACTCAATCACATAGGTAACAAGGCAAGACTCCCTGTAGGACTTCCAGCAAGATGCCTTCAGCTGCCTTGCTGCTGGAACTTGCAACGCCTTGAGCCAGGTCTTCTTTCTGCAGCACCGAAGAACACTTCTGTCTTCTGCTGCTTCTTGATTGCCGGAGAGCCACTCTTCCTTTTCTCTTTCAGAGTATCTTCATGGGTGTCCTTTTCTTATGCTCTATGTTCCACACCCCGCTCTCTATCTCTTCTCCTTTTTGCACCAGTTCTTATTAAGCACGAAGCTGTTTCCCGCGCAAGTGCAAAACCTGTTGGATTACTCGCTAAAAACAGGGAGAAGATTAAATAGAATCTTAGAAAAGATTTGACCGGTTCTTAGCAAGATTCTCTCCTTGAATCCCGTGCGTAATCTTATCATCTGAACCGCCTAACAACCTGCAGCAACAGCCTGCAGGTTTTTCTCAACAGAAACTGAATTCGGTTGGATTTCGGTTCTGGACGCGGTTCCGCTTGTGGTCGACAACGACCCTGTCTCTGGTCGACAATGAGCATTGTCCAGACGGCTGGTTCTTCAGGCTGACGCTCGTATCGCTCATTGTTGACAATAGCCCTGTCGCTGGTCGACAAGGGGCAATGTCCAGATGTATGGCAGTTCTGTCTGATGCTCTGTCTGTTCCGTGGTCGACAACGGGCAGGCCTTTGGTTGACCACCGAAGTCTGTACAGAGGAGAATTAACTGGTCGACCACCGAAGTCTGTACAAAGGAAAAGTAACTGGTTGACCACCGAAGTCTGTACAGAGGAAAGTCTGTACAGAGGAAAAGTCTGTACAGAGGAAAAGTCTGTACAGAGTTGGATTCTCTTGTATTGCTTCGTGGTCGACAACGGGCAGGGCTCTGGTCGACAACCAGAGCGCGTACAGAGAAAACATAGCTTGAACTGTGTGTGGTTGGATTCGTTGGTCGACAATGACTACTACTCTGGTCGACAAGAAACCTTGACAACTTCCTCTGATCTGTTGACTTCATTAGTACTTTAGTATACCTGAAATTACTTGAACTATCAGATTTGCATTGAATTAATTAACCACATCTTTTGTCATCATCAAATTATCATGAGTCCATTACTTTATATTGAAGGAGCAATTAAACATATCCTTTGTCATCATCAAAACTAAAGGGATGCACAACATTCTCCCCCTTTTTGATGATGACAACCATGAGTCATTGTGACAAAACATGCAATTATTTCAGCCAGACAATTCATTTGATATGTTATTCAAAGATATGTTATTCAAAGACATCCATAGAGAAGGTAAGATGAAAATAACATAACCATAAGTAGACTTGACATTATTTGGCACAAGGACAACATACTCTTTCTCCCCCAACATAACCATAAGTAGACTTGACATTATTTGGCACAAGGACAACATACTCTTTCTCCCCCTTTGTCAACAGCAAAAAGAGGGGAAATCAAAAAAAATAATCACTCCGAACAGGATGTGAAAGGAGGTGGTGGAGCAGAATGAAATACGAAGACTCCTGGGTGTTTATCCTAGGGTAGAGAAACAGCTTGATGAAGAAAACGAAGGGTCAGGATTTAATCAGCCGAATTAAATTTTGGGGAAATTGATTGAAGTGTACGCCCTTTCCTTAATGAAGCATTTATTTAACCTATCCATTCTTAGCAGAGATCACCTTGTAAACAAGTAGAGTGGGCCTTGTGGTTCATTGAATTTGAAGGTATTGCACCAATAAACTTGCGCCCCATATCTAATTTTCCTCCATATGACTTCTCAAACTTATAATAGATTTCATGAGGCTGTTTGACTAACAGTGCGAGCTGAACAGTGTTTTTAGCTTTTCTTTGCATGCAATGCCTTCGGTCAACCATTTTCTTCTGTCGTTTGAGTAATTTTGAAATTTTCTTTTTGGAATCATTTTGAAGGCTGTGGTCAGGTTTATCACATGCTTTTCTACACGAGGAGACACGCTTTTTACACGCCAGAAACCTCGGCTACTTAGCATGCCTAACCATTCCACTTTTAACTGGGACACACCTTTTATCCGTGAAGATATACGTTTATCAGACGCCAATATCCCCAGTTACTCAGTATGCCCAATCTCAATTATTTTTGATAGTAGCAGAGATAGATTGATTCTTCATGACACACATGCCTCTCACTTATTTTTTATCCATTTTTTTTAAGATGGGAGGCAGTAGTTTCTCAGAATCCAATCCATTGCTCTACCATGAAGACAGAATTATGGCGTATTCCACGTGCATTCATGCTATATTATTGGATTTATATTAACTGTTCAGAATTAGCACAGGTAGAGAAACCGACTCACTACTAAAAATCATAAGTCTTCAAAATCATGTGACAGAATCATAGTTATGGCTTGACTTTATTGAAGTAGTACAGTCCAAATCCTCATTACTACACTCAACCTCTACTCTTATTGATCACCTTGGTGATTTTATTGGAAGATATGGTTAGGTTATTCAATGTTTCATCAAGGAATGAGTTTACACTTTTACTCCCCCTCAATTTGTGAATCCATGCTGAATCAAAAAAAATGTTGGCCAGGATGAGATAGACAGACACAGGGAATGGAAAGTATGAATGATGATGAATGAGTGAATATGAATCTGAGTCCAAACAGTTTAACCAGTCCAGAAGATTCCCTACCAGAACTAGTGTCAACCATGAACCTGTCTAAAGTGGACATTTGCTTCCGTACAGATCCATTGTCGACCATGGGACTGTCTGTTGTCGACATCTGCGCAGCCACAGAACCCATCCAGTATCCTGTCCTGATGGCGTTGTCGACCACTGCCCGGTCGTTGGTCGACCACCAGAGCTAAATAGTAGCAGTACCAGGAGCTTGCAGGCTTGCTTCAGTAATCAGGTGAACTCCCAACCTTACCAGTAGCAGATACTTAGCTGACATATCTATTTGCAGAAATGATAGAGAGTCATAAACAATGACTGATTTTCTTTCACTTTCAAACAGATTTAGTTTTTCATGCATGGCACTTATCCATGATTCAACCTTTAAGGTTTTCACTACAGATTTGGGCTCTATCTGGGACACAAGGGCAAGTTGATCCAGTTCATTAATGGTCTTGAGCTGAGATCTAGTCTTCCTAGGATCATGACTACTACCAATAATGTTATCCAAGGGATGATCTCTAAGAAGTCTTGAGTTTTCAAGATTGTTACCTGAGTTGACCTCTCCTTCGGTTTGGTCATTAGAATTACCTTGATTTCTTTCTTGATTCAGGTCTTCTTCATTCTCCATCGGTTTTTCTTTGCCATCCTGAAATTCCCCATCTTCTTCTTCCTTGCTGACCTGTTCATTTTTGCCAAAATCATTAATTTCATCAAATGAAATATGAGGGGGTTCTTCAACCACTTGATCTCTGGTGTTAAATACCCTATAGGCTCTTGATCGATCAGAATAGCCCAAGAATATTCCTGAGTTGCTCTTAGGTTCAGATTTGTCCAAGACTTTCTTATCATTGTTATGAATGTAACGCCTTGCACCAAAGATTCTAAAATGAGCTAGGGATGGTTTCTTACCTTTGAATATTTTACATGGAGTTTTTGCACTAAACGGTCTTACCACTTGTTGTGCGTGACTGCCTGACATTCCTGCATCACAAATTACACAGAAACTTTTGGACCCCAATGGTACCCGGGTCCAAGATAGCTTGTGAAATCATGAAACTGCTGTAACAACATCTTGGGAACCCAAACTTTGTTAGAACAGTTTGTCTTTTCGATTCTTAACTTGTTCAGGTTGTGTTCCTTTTGATTTAATGTTCCTCTATGTTGAGTCCATTTTCTTAAATTCCAATTTCCATTCTGTTTCGGTTGAGAGAAGTTGTGGGTTCTGTTTGTATGTCTAGTCGACATCTGGTATGTCTGTGGTCGACCAGGGTTTCTCCCGAAGCTAGTACCTGTTCTGGAAGACCCTCTGGTCGACATAGGAGAAGTCTGTTGTCGACCAGCCTGTTTCCAGACACCTTGTTTTACAGGTCTGGGTTTATTAACATGATTTAATGCTCTGTTTGTCTGGTTACTTCTGTGAATTTGAACTTCTCGTCTGATATGGCTGTTGTTTTTAAGCTGATGTAGATTGACCATTTTCCCTTTAGAATTCCTCTCTTCCCAGGTGACATTAGTCTGTTTAGAGGAACTTTCAGCTATGTCCTTTTGTTTGTTTTGATATAGGTTTATCAAGGGGCCTTTTCCTTTTGTGTCAGCTTTTTCATTTAACGTTTTTAGTTGAAATTCCTTTTTAGCTGTTGGGTTGTATCCTAACCCCTCTTTCTGAAAATTTACTTTTATTCCTAACACCGCGTTCAAGTTTTCTTCACCCTTAGTCATTTTTTCCAATGTTTCCTGTTTGTTTTTTAGTTCACTTTGGATTCTTTCTATTTCTCTTAGAAGTTGACTGTTTTCTTCCTTGAGTGAGTTGTTTCTTTCTTGAGTTAACTTAGTTTGCTGTTCATATTCTTGAGTCTTTAGTTTTAACTCATCAATTGTGTTTTTTAGTATCTCATTTTTTTCCAATAGTTCTTTGACATTTTCTTCATCTGTCTTGTGTTGATTCAGCTTATTTTGCAAGGTGGTGATTTCCAATTCTAGTTTAGTTCTGTTAGCAATTAGGTTGCTGTCATCATTGAGCTGATTAACTTTCTTCTTCAACCTTTTATTTTTCTTTCTTGTTATTTCATATGTATCAAGTAAGTCTGAATAGGCTTCTTCCCAATCTGAACTAGAAAAATCTTGAAAAGGGGAGGTTACCTCAAGATCGTTGCTGTCTCCTTTGGCCATTAGACATGTGTTTCCTTCTTCTTCTTCGGAGGTTGTTTCCTCTTCGCTGCTTTCCTCCTCCTCGCTCCATGTGCTTATCATTGCCTTTGGTCTCTTGCCTTTCCACTTGAAGCTTGATTTCTTAGGAGCCTCTGGACATTCAGCCTTCATGTGTCCTGATTTTCTGTAGTTGTAGCAGGCAAGTTTGTTAGATGAGGCTTTAATTTTGTCAGACTGAAACTGGGGTGACCTTCTTACCATGCCCTTCGGATTTTTAAATCCCTTACCTTCCTTCCGCAGAAACTTTCTGAACTTTCTTGTTAGCGTGGCAAGCTCACCAGTTTCCTCACCTGTGCTAGATGAGTCATCAGTGTCAGATGATTCAGAGGTGCCTATTTTAGTTTTCAGAGCTAGCTGTTTCTTTTTCTTGCCCTCTTCTTCCTTTCCTTTTAGATTGACCTCATAGGCCATTAGGGAACCTACTAGTTCATCCACAGTCATAGTAGTGAGGTTCTTTGAGTCCTCAATGACTGTGGCCTTGGTATGCCACATAGGAGTGAGGGACCTTAAAATTTTTCTCACTAGCTCTTCCTCCTTGTAGGTTTTCCCTAGACTCTTTAAGCTATTTGTTAGTTGCACTAGTCTAGCATACATATCAGAAATGTTTTCATCAGTTTTCATTCTAAACATTTCATATTCTGAGACTAACATATTTGC
Organism: Amorphophallus konjac; assembly: GCA_022559845.1. Lineage (NCBI taxonomy): Eukaryota > Viridiplantae > Streptophyta > Magnoliopsida > Alismatales > Araceae > Amorphophallus > Amorphophallus konjac. The sequence continues at coordinate 397,602,435 of CM040118.1, forward strand.
TTTTGTCTCCCTTACCTCTGACGTACCTTCATAGATGACCTTGAGTCGATCCCACATCTCCTTGGCTGTTGCACATTGTGAGACTCTTGAGAACTCCGTGGGATGAAGTGCGCATTGCATTACATTCATAGCTCCCCAGTTGATGGTTGATTTTCTGACCTGTTCTCTGGTCCAGGTATCCTCGTCTTCGGGCAGATCATAGGGTCCGTGGCTCACTACTCTCCACATCTCATGATCTTGTGCTCTCAAGAACACCTGCATACGATTTTTCCAGTATGAGTAATCATTTCCATCAAAGTATGGTGGTCTAGTCACTGAGTGTCCCTCAGCCATTAGACTTCTAGAGTTCAGTCCACTAGGTCTCTCCTGGTTGTTAGACCACATTTTCGGAGAGTCTAGCTCTGATACCACGTGTTAAGTACGGACTGAATAGATCTAGAGGGGGGGTGAATAGATCTAGCCCCTTTTTCAATTTATAAATCAACAATCGATTAGACCTTAAGCAAGCTATGGGTTGCAACGATAAAACTGATAGCTATAGCGACAGCAAGCAATAATAAGAGCACACACCACAAGCAAAACCACAAGACAGGATTTTTAGGTGGTTCAGTCTCTTCCCGAGACTTACGTCCACCCCTTGCTCAACTTGAGCAAGGCTTCACTAAATGAGAACTTCTGATCTCACACAAACACCGCTGTCACACAGCTTGTTCCTGCTGACACACAGCTTGACTCCGCTGCCTCACAGCTTGACTCCGCTGCCTCACAGCTTGACTCTTGATGTAATGAAAAGATAAATAGAAAAAGGTGTAACAAGGCTGAACATAGACTTTTGAAGCAGAGTAATTAAAGAGTTCAGCTTGGGACTCAATCACATAGGTAACAAGGCAAGACTCCCTGTAGGACTTCCAGCAAGATGCCTTCAGCTGCCTTGCTGCTGGAACTTGCAACGCCTTGAGCCAGGTCTTCTTTCTGCAGCACCGAAGAACACTTCTGTCTTCTGCTGCTTCTTGATTGCCGGAGAGCCACTCTTCCTTTTCTCTTTCAGAGTATCTTCGTGGGTGTCCTTTTCTTCTGCTCTATGTTCCACACCCCGCTCTCTATCTCTTCTCCTTTTTGCACCAGTTCTTATTAAGCACGAAGCTGTTTCCCGTGCAAGTGCAAAACCTGTTGGATTACTCGCTAAAAACAGGGAGAAGATTAAATAGAATCTTAGAAAAGATTTGACCGGTTCTTAGCAAGATTCTCTCCTTGAATCCCGTGCGTAATCTTATCATCTGAACCGCCCAACAACCTGCAGCAACAGCCTGCAGGTTTTTCTCAACAGAAACTGAATTCGGTTGGATTTCGGTTCTGGACGCAGTTCCGCTTGTGGTCGACAACGACCCTGTCTCTGGTCGACAATGAGCATTGTCCAGACGGCTGGTTCTTCAGGCTGACGCTCGTATCGCTCATTGTTGACAATAGCCCTGTCGCTGGTCGACAAGGGGCAATGTCCAGATGTATGGCAGTTCTGTCTGATGCTCTGTCTGTTCCGTGGTCGACAACGGGCAGGCCTTTGGTTGACCACCGAAGTCTGTACAGAGGAGAATTAACTGGTCGACCACCGAAGTCTGTACAAAGGAAAAGTAACTGGTTGACCACCGAAGTCTGTACAGAGGAAAGTCTGTACAGAGGAAAAGTCTGTACAGAGGAAAAGTCTGTACAGAGTTGGATTCTCTTGTATTGCTTCGTGGTCGATAACGGGCAGGGCTCTGGTCGACAACCAGAGCGCGTACAGAGAAAACATAGCTTGAACTGTGTGTGGTTGGATTCGTTGGTCGACAATGACTACTACTCTGGTCGACAAGAAACCTTGACAACTTCCTCTGATCTGTTGACTTCATTAGTACTTCAGTATACCTGAAATTACTTGAACTATCAGATTTGCATTGAATTAATTAACCACATCTTTTGTCATCATCAAATTATCATGAGTCCATTACTTTATATTGAAGGAGCAATTAAACATATCCTTTGTCATCATCAAAACTAAAGGGATGCACAACATTACATGCACTAGTATTGAGATCAAGCAATTATGAAGTCATATGATTTTATCTAGGGTTGTAGCAATTTGATTTTTTGCATCAATATTCAAATATAGCAATTTGTTCAATAAATTTTTATGCTACAAATTTTACGAGCACTCTAATTCAGTGTACACCTTGTAACTAGAGGATATACGTTGATCAGACACCAATATCCCTAAGCACTTAGTGTGACTAACAGTAATGCTTTATATGAACATAGATAGCATTTACACATGATGACACACTACAAATCATTTCTTGATGAGTGAGTTGTATTTCTCAGTGTGCATGCCAGTGCTCTGCCTGATTAACACTCATTCTTAAGCAGAGTTAACTATGGCACCTCATGACACAGTCCTTTGGACATGTGTTTCTCAGTGACCAAAGTCATTGCTCTAACAGAATTTACCCTTAAGACATTTCAGAAAAACTCATTTACTTCAAATCAATGATAATTTCATGTACTTAACCAAATAAAGCCATGTATTCAATAATGCAGATTTCAGAAGATTTTACAAGACACAGTATGAAACAGATGGTTAAAGTTTAATGTATTCATTGAGTTTGACTTTAAAATCTCTTATAATATGATTCAGATATTTTTAAGAGATTTTAAAGTCAAACTCAATGAATACATTAAACTTAAACCACCTGAGTTATTTCAGACATTCATAAAATCGTATAATATAAGATTCATAGTTCAAGTGTTTTCAGATTTATGATCGAGATAGCCCCATTGAAATCTTCATGAAAGACTGATAGAATTCAGATACCAAATGATAGAAGAGATTTTGAAGCCCAGTGTTTTCAAAATATGATCAAGGTTTGTCAACAAAATCAACAAGGAAGGATGTGCAATGAATTCTGACAGAAATGTATGCACTTGACCACCTGCATGCAATGCATTGACTCCCCCTGACAATATGCATTCAGTCAATTTTTTGGCATTTTCAATGTAATGAAATACAATACAATTAACTACATGTATGCAAAGACATGCAAAGACTCAACATTGAATGCTATGCAAAGACATGCAATTAACTACCCCTGAAAACATGTAATGTGTGCCATGAAAACTGAACATATGGTTTTGTGATTCATGCTCATTCAGACTGCTCTATCAAACACTATGACCCATGGTGCTAGGCGGAGAACCTAGTCTAAAAGACCATCTCACACATAGTAAGAACCTCCAGACAGATTTTTCTGCCTTTTAGTAGCTTACCATTTAATATACCATAGTGGTCAATCATGATAATTCAACATGCAGTCCTATAAGCAATCCAGATTTTCAGTGAGCTATGCAACAGGCAGATTTCAAACCACATTCATATGCAGTTCAGATTTTCAGAAATTGCAAGTTTATTCTCATTTCAATATCTAAACATCCAATTCATATGAGCATTGAGAGACATGAATACTCATAGTGTTCAAAAGATGACAAATATGCAAGAACACATCAGACCAGATATGCAATGAATTTCATTATGCAAGAAGAGGATTCAAACAGAGTTGTGCAGATAGCACATGCAGCTATGTATGCTTAACAGATTATGCAAACATCTAAACCAGAAATTTCAGATGGCAAGGTTTAATGAGAGTTCACGTAACTGACCTGAAAACTGTAGACCTGGGGTTTTAATTCTTGAATGCCTTGGTTTATTACCCCTCTTGTTTTCTCAGTCCCAAGGCACACCTGCAAAATAAGGTTTATTTTGCACAAACAGGTACCCAAGAGGTCTTGGGTCCTGAATTAACAGTGACATTTCTAGCAGGTTTTCTCAACAATTTTTATGCATGAAGGTCATCAGATTTCATCAAATAGCAATTATTAATTGAATGACCAAAGCCACCACAATAACGACATGAAACAGAATTTTTGTTCTTATTGTACACATTGGCATGATCATGAAATCTATGTGTATGAGAATCAAAGTTTCTGTTGTTTGCACGAAGGTTCTGTCCTTTGTTATCATTCGGCCAGCAATTTACAACTTTGTAGCCAGACTTTTCATATTCAAAATGAGAAGAGTGATTTCTTCTCTTAATAGGTGACCAGCACTCTCTAGCCAGATGGCCTGGCTTCCAACAGTTAGAGCATGCAAGAGACTTTCTGTTAAAGACAAATTCAGGTTTATCAAAAAACTTTCTATTTGCAAGGAATCTACCAGATTTATAGTTAGACTTTCTTCCCTGAGCATGCCAACATTGGGCTGCAATGTGGCCCATCTTGCCACAGTGAAAGCATGAATTAGAATTTCTCCTACCAGCATTCAGCCAGCATTCAATGGCCCTGTGGCCTGTCTTTCCACAGTTGAAACATGCAGAATATTTTCTATTTACAGAAAATTTATTCATATCAACATCATTATAGTTTGCAGGGAATTTAGCATGATGTGAAAGAGATATTTTCTTACCATTTGCAAACCAGCATTGTGTAATGCTGTGTCCTAGTTTGCCACAGTGCAGACATTCAGTTTTCTTTTTCTGAGGTGAATGATTTTTATCATGAAATCTCCTAGCATTCATATCATCCTTCTCCATCAATTTACACTCATGCATCAAATGACCGAATCTATGACAGTAATGACAGGTCATTTTCTTTTTAGATGCATGTGAGTGTGTGTGAGGACTGTGATCAACATGCACTAATGAACCTTTTTTATTTATTTTCTATTTTCTAGTCCTTTTCTGATTTTTATCCTATTTTTCTGTTTTCTTAGCCTTGTACTGAGGTGTAGATGAGGTAGAAGGCTTTTCCTGTTCAGAAGATTTAACAAAAACAGTATTCAGGTTGGTTCCATCAACCTTCCTCATGACTGGATTGTAACCCAGTCCCTCTTTCTTACAATTAACCTTTGTTCCCAACATTTTCTGAACAATGGGCTGTTTATCTTTTGATGTTGAGGCTACATTTGTAGCATTTACAAATGATGTCATTACTTTGTTCTGAAAAGCCTTTTTATTTAGATTATTGTAGCCCAACCCTTTCTTCTGAAAATTGACTTTTGTTCCCAGCAATTTGTTCAGATTATCTTGCCCACTAACAAATTTAGACAAAGAGGTTTTCAAATCCTGAATTTCATTTTCGAGAGATGCAACGTTTATTTCATAACTTGCAATCTCCTGTTCACTGCAATTGACAGCTTCATTCAAAACTTTGTTAGCTGTTTTGTATTTTTCAATTTCCTTTCTCAGCTCATCTACTTCTTCAGTTTTGTTTATACAGATGACTTTCCCTTTCTCCAAAGTAAGAAGTCATTCAGATATGGAAGAGTTCAGTAGTTTTAACTTCTCATTTTCTTACTTAAACTTATCATTTTGAATTAACTCATTTATTAGAGTCTGATATTCTGAGTTAACCTTACTTTCTCTCCCAGCTTCAAACTCCTTCAATTCTTTTTGTTGTTTTTTAAAATCTTTCTGCAATTCCATATTTATAGATTTGATGGCATCAAAATTTTCAATTAGCAAATCATTCTCTCGTTTAAGTTTCTCTAATTTTTCTTCATTTTCTTTAACAGATTTTCTAAGAGAGTCATTCTCAGATTTTAGCTTGTTTAAATCAGAACTAACACATTCAAAATTTTTCAGCAAATCCTTACTCTGAACAGAATCATAACAAGTTAGGCTAAGCTTCTTCTCAAGTTTAGAGATTTCTTTTACATGATCTTGATTCTCAATCTTTAGCAACGAAATTTGTTTTTTCAACATATGAATATCAGACATAAAAGCATCATGAGATTGTTTCAACTCTAGACATTTTTCACAAGAGGAGCTTGAACTTTCTAACCCAGTACCCTTTTTCAATTTTTTATACTATTTTCTTAATCTCTCATGTGACTCTAATAATTCAGCATATGCATTCTCCCAATCATCTAAAGTATAGTTCTCAAAAGGGTTTACCTCCTCATCATTATCGTCTTCATCCTGATTGCTGCCTTGATCGCTGCCACTTTGATTACGTCTGTTAGCCATCATGCAGCTCGTTTGATTTCTCTTCTGAGCTCGCTTCAGCATATCTAGAATGTCTTTAGCAGAGCTGCAATCATGAAAGCAGGAATGTAAAGCCTTATCAGTAGCTGCCTTCATTAGATTCATAGCTATCTGATTCTCTTCATGTATTGATCTGTGACTGTCAGTCCATTTGGACTTTTTCTTTGGTAATTTATAAGGACCGTGTGAAATTAACTTCCACAGATCAGGATTAACTGATATAGCACAATTTTTCAGACTGACAAACCATACATTAAAATTGGAGCCGTTGAAAACTGGTGGATCACCCATGGAAACAGATCAGATTTAATGCAACAGGAATATTGATGCAACAAAAGCAAAATAGCACCTAAGACTGCAGGATCAGATCTGCAGGTCGCTGGACCTACTATGCAGACACCGCTCTGATACCAATTGATAGGATCGGTGTGATGGATTCAGAGGCGGGGTGAATGAATCCCACCCTTCAAAGAACTTTTCGCTCAATAAAAGACTAGAACACTATCAAGGCAAATAGACAATCTGAAGAACAAGTTAAATTCTCTTTTAAACCACTGAGCAAATATATAAGGCGCGCCTAAACAAGCAACTAGCGAAAGCAGCACAGATAGAAACGAGAGTGCTAAGGCAACCTGTGAAGGAGATAGAAGACAAGGAGCAAAACACAACCACACTGCGGTCACCAAGACCTACGTCCACCCCTTACTCTCAACCGGAGTGAGGCTTCCACTAGCAACGCTAGAACAGCAGACTCAGTCTGCAAACACTTGCTGCCAAACAGCTTGACCAGGGGAACAACCTCCCCTCTTCCTCCAGACCGGAGGGACACCCCAAGTGACTCCCAGCCACTTGGAACCAGAGACTAGGTCTCTCTTCCTTCAGACCAGGAGGGAACGCACCAGTGACACCCAGTCACTAGAAACCAGAGACACAAGTCTCTCTTCCTCCAAACCGGAGGGAACACCTGGACTTGCAACCCACAAGACCAGAACCGGAGATGAATCTCCCTTCCTCCAAACCGGAGGGGAACCCACAAGTGACAACCTGTCACTTGCAGACCGGAGACAAGTCTCCCTTCTCTTGAGACCACAAGAGGAACACCGATCTCTAACCAGAGAATCGGAAAGCACAGTTGATCAAATAAAAGGAAAATAAGAAATGAAAATACAGCACTCGGAAAGCTGAAAACGCAATGTAAAATGTAGCTCTCGCAGGAGCAAACTGGATTGGATCTGATCCAAGTCCAGTAGATAGATCTTCAATAAAATCTTCTTTCTTCTTCTCCACGAACTCTCTCTCTTTCTCTTCTTCTTCTTCTGCTTTCACACTCTGCCTCTCTGCTCTTTTTCTTCTTCTTCTTCTTCTGCTCACTGCCTCTCTGCTGCTCTCACTTTCTTTTATCACTCTCTCGATCAGCCCTCTTCAATCAGTCTTCTACGGATGAAGAAACTTCACATATATATATCAGCAGCAACTAAGGCGTATGCCCCCTTTTATCCAGAGGACACCTCGGATCACGTGCCAGGTGCCAACCTCGGATCACGTGCCCATTCATTAGCCTGTACAATGACAGAGTTACTTCAGTCGATCAGCAAAGAGTGTATAGACTTAATGAAGTAATGCATGAGCGTGTACAGACTTTGGATGCAGTATTTGTGCAAGTATGTACAATGTGAGAATGTGTAGACTTAGAATGTAGCAATGTGCAGACTTGGTATGAAAGATGCATGTGCAATAGAAGAGAAAGTGTGTACAATGAGAACTCAATGTACAGACTTGTTGTCCCTGCAGCAGACGACACCAGTGTATAGACTTGCTAAGCTTTCACTAAGTCTGTATAGACTTGATCATGCAGTGTCGACACCAGTGTACAGACTTGAATGAAAGCAATGCATGCACAATGATGCAATGTTTAGACTTTGTTGAAGGCTGTCAGTCAATGTATGGACTTGGCTGAAGGCAACGCTGAAGCAATGTTCAGACTTCATGTATGCAATGCAGTGGCGTGTACACACTTTGTGAATGCGAAGCTATAGCATGTATAGACTTCACATATGCAATGCAGAGGCATGTATATGCTTTGATTTCATTCATGAGAAAACAATGTTCAGACTTGCTACAATGCATGCATGTATAGACTTTGCCTTAGTGACGCTGCATGAAACGGTGGATGTACAGTCTTGGGCTGTACAGACTTGCAGTGTGCAATGCATGCGATGTATAGACTTGATAAAGGCCAATGTACAGACTTGGAAAGCTTGAGCCAATGTGCAGACTTGAAACAAGTGAACATGGCGATGTGTTGACTTGGCCAATGTACAGACTTGAAGCGAAGACCAATGTGTAGACTTCAAAGCAGATACCAAGGCCATGTACATACTTGAAGTGGAAACCAATGTATAGACTTCAAAGCAGATGCCAAGGCCATGTACAGACTTGAAGTGAAAACCAATGTATAGACTTTATGAAAGCATACGCCAAGGCTGTACATACTTGAAGAGACGTAAGGTGAGACAGAGCTGGCTGTACAGACTTTGGATGATGATGAACTGTACGCAAACGCTGTACAGACTTGATAGCGTGAGACGCTGGAAGAGACGATCGGATGTACAGACTTCATGATATGAACGTAGGTAAAGATGACAATGTATAGACTTTGGAAAATACAGACTGGGCAATGTACAGACTTGGTTCGTGCAAGCTACAGTGCAATGTTTAGACTTGATGCAATGTAGAGGCTGTATAGACTTACTCATGAACAATGCACAGTCGGATGTATATACTTGAGATGAATGCATGAACAGTCTGATGTACAGACTTGCCAAATGGAGTGATGCATGAACAGTCCAATGTACAGACTTGCCAAATGGAGTGATGCATGAATAGTCCAATGTACAGACTTTGAGCACAAACACACCAATGCAATGTATAGACTTCAACTAAGCAAGCTACAGTGCAATGTATGGACATGATGAACGATGCAAAAAGCTCTGTACAGACATGATGCAAACTGGATGTGCAGACTTTGTAGTATGTGAATGTATAGACTTTACGACCAAGATGCAACATAGTGTATAGACTTGAACAAAGCGTGAAGCACAGACAATGTATAGACTCTACGAGCAAGAGGCAATGCTGACTGATGTATAGACTTGCTAAGTGATGCACATGTGACGATGAACAGATGATGTATAGACTTGTGAATTCATGAACAAGCTATCAAACCAGTGTGCAGTGCAGACTCTGCATGTAGTGTACTGACTGTATGCTCAATGCAATCGTGCTGACTCTGTTACATGAATGCATCAACCAGATGTCAGACAGATAAAATGTGTGCACACAGTGTATATAATGGAATGTCATTCACAAGCACACATTCACAAATACATGAACACATATGAATGCACTTAAATGAATCAACAAGGTCTTTCATGCACACATGCATATGGTGACTTATAGTGTTTGCTATCATCAAAACCACAGGGGCACAACACCGGGCTCATGACGTCCCGCGGGGAACTATACTGCCACTCTTGCCATGCCTTTGATTCATAATTTTGCATTCGATTCATTTTTTCATTTTGATAACCCTTATCGGCTAGATATAGCTTGAAAGCTCACTTTTGAGGGTCAAGACTGCCCCTATTTGAGACCTCTCTCGTATTAGAGAGCGCCTAGGTTGGTCATCTCCTCCATCAATCTCTTGCCCCTACACTTGACCGAGTAGAGAAGAGAAAAGGCCTTCGTGCATACCCAAAGTATGGCCAAAGCAATAATGGTGTGTCTTAGAGAGATAGGCTATGGCTCGCCGTGTAGTGTGTGAAAAAATCATACTCAAAGGTCACCCTCAACAATCAGGGAAAGAAACTAGACTCCTAACACGGAGTTATCACCAGCCTAAGGGATGATGCAGAAGCGAACTCATTTTTTTGACACAAAGTTAAGATCTAATTTAAACCAAAGCTTCTAAAGCCACTCAATCATGTTGACGAAACAACATTATAATCATGTGCCGGTGTAAGAGAGATGATAGCGATGATAACATTTTCTTGCACAAAATAAAGATACCTTTGCAAATCCCTGGCGTGGAAGTTGCATCAACAAGCGACCTTGCTCATCGAGCTTCGATCAGTACGAGCTTTATATTCCTTGCTTGCCAAGATAAAGGATGAGGATAGCAAAGGATTAGATTCCTCGACACAGAGGAGTGGTTGACACCAAACTGGATGAATAAGGATAAAAAGGAAGAGAGACGAGGGCTAGAACTCCCTCGTTAAGGCACAGAGGCTCTGATAATAAGGAACCGAATATAGAATAAACAGAGATTAACTGAGATCAAGGTGGACTAAAGCCTCAAAAATAGCAAGAAAAAGGGTAAGAACCCTAAAATGGTGAGGAGGAAAGAACAGAAAGATGACGAAAGGATAACTGCGAAGATAAGGAAGAAGGAAAATGATCATCCAACGTGGTCAGAGAAAAGAAATAGTGATCACCCGCCAGAGGCGGGGAAGAAAATGCATGAACACCCGATAAGGTCGGGGAAAAGAAATGGAAACCACCCGACAAAGTCGGGGAAGGATCAGAAAAACACCTGACAAGGTCGGGGACTGAGCACAAGAATCCCCAACAGGGTCAGGAGAAAAAGATGAGAAGTGAAATTCGGACGTATCCGGGGAGAAAAAGTAGAAGATGCCCCTAGATCAAGGGAAGAGGAAGACATAGGCCGAGGCCTAGAATGGTGAGGATAGGAGAAGATTGTAGAAATATAGTCAGGTGGTGGAAGGTACACCACCCAAGGGTAGGAACTGAGCAAAAGAAAAGATGAATGGACGGAAGAAGAAGAGGAGGAAGTGGACCCCCGAGTGCACAACTGGCGGCCCTTGAACTTATGCCGCCACCTCTTCTTGGCCGAAATCTTCTTGAAACAACTTTGCTTGGCGCGGACTCGGGCCTTCGGGCTTCTTGTCTCGCAATGTTTTCTTAAATAACGGGCCCACCTGGCAGACGGCCTGGCCCGATTATGAATATGCAGCTTCATTGGGATGGTTGCCCCTAGCTGTGTGGTGCCAACCATAGAAAGACATTCCAAAACGGTCAACTCCTTGGGATGAACATCAGGAAGCAGCGGAGTTTTGTCATTCGGCACTAGAACATGGAGCTTTGGCATCTTCACTCGGCAGTTGGGCATGAAGCATAACTCCCTTGCTAGAAGCGCAGGACGGAACTGAGGGATGGCGTTGCGCGGCGTTGACGTGGCCGCCTCACTAATAAGTCAAGGAAGATGAGATAGAAAATGTAGAATGTCCCTGGTCGATCTCGAGGACACGGCCAATTGCCCCTTGAATGCTGAATTCATTAGACTTCTAGCGACCGTGTGGGTTAGCACCATCCGGGTAGAAAACTCTTCTGGGCCAGTGAACTGAATAGCAATCAGGCGAGAGGTGATAACAACATCAACAGTGAATTCTCTGGTGAGCAAAGAGATTGTCACCGGCCTCGCTTTAGAAGAAACTGGCACCAGTGCACATGAACTCTTCTCAACAACCGTCTTCATAGCAAGTGCGGGTTCATCATCCCTAGAATAGCCAGGGACCAGGACTCGGACTGGCATGCGGCAAATGAAGTCTTAAAGCTTGTAATGCATAGTCAAAACCTGGTTCAGCTCTTTATCTCCCTGGGAACTAGACTCGAGGGGCACCAAAGGTAGTGTGTACCTGCTCCGCAAAGTGGGAAGTGGTGGAGGGAGGTTAGAATGAGAAGGTTTGAAGGGCGCGGGTGGCGATGGTACAAGTGATGGAAGAATAATGATGATGATGGGCATGGGTGGAGGTAAAGGTAAAAGTGGAGGTGCGGGTTTAGGCTCTGCCTGCTCGGGCTCAGAGGATGATGGCGAAAGGGGGAGTGAAAGAAGTGGTGACGGCGGTGGCAAAGGTGATGAGGGTGGCAAAGGGGGTGATGTGGTTGATGGAGATGGTGAAGGTGAAGAGGAAGGAGGTGAAGGTAGGGGTGGGGAAGAAGGAGGAGAGGAAGATAGTGTCGTAGTGGGTGAAGTGGCAGGTGATGGAGCTCTTCGGCATATCTTTACAACACGTCGAGAGGCATTGGGGACAGGTGTGGTGGTGGAAATGGAGGGTGAAAGAGAAGTTGCCCGAGCGGAGGCTAGGGTAGGTAAAGGTGGTGGAGGAGATGGGATAGAGGAAGAAGTGGGTAACGGAGCAGGTATCTTATTAACTGAAGAAATACCAGGGTGCCCCTGGTCTTGAAGTGGAGACGGTTGTCTAGGCGGCACGGCTTGCTGCTGCTGCTGCTTGCTGCTGAGATCTGAAATAACTTTGTGCATAACTGCCCAATCAATCATCTTCTTATTTTCCAAACTGTAAACAAACTCATGGAACTCGGGACAATCCTCAATCAAATGCCCTTATTGATGATGAAATTCACAGAAATGGAGCAAATTCCTAACCGCGGGTTGGCAAGGCATAACTGGAGGGAGTTGCAACGCATGGGTGGCCATCAAAGCCCTGAAAACATTTGTAAGAGATTTCGGCAACGAAGAGTGAGAAGCCCGCTTCGGGAAAGGTGGATACCGAGGGGTATGAAAAGGTAATGGGGGTGGTAGCATAGGTTGCATAGGCAAGGGGGATCGCGTAGGTGAAGGCGGAGGGCTAGAATGGTGTGAAGGCGTGGAGGGAGCGGGAATATAATGGACGGCATCCACCTGCTCAGGGTGTAGTGTTTCCTTGACCAGAAGTGGAGAGGTGTGGGGAAATGAAATAGCGGAAGGCTGACTCGTGGAGGGATATGTAGTGGGGTGACCTGGGTGTGTGGGAGCGGAAGGCCAACTCATGGAGGGATATGTAGTGGAGTGCTAGCTCGTGGTGGAGGGTGGAGGGAAAGTGTATGTAGAAGGCGACGGTGGAGGAGACTCGTGGTCAAAGGAAACTAGGAGTTGTTGGCTAATGAAGCGGGCTCGACTGTAAAGTTGTTGCCAGGAGGTAATATCATTCAGGGCTAAGATGCATCTGAGCTCGGGTGTTGCATTAGAAATAATCATCTTTATTTGTTTGCCCTCCGGAATATGCCCCGGGACTTGAGCGGCCAGGCGACGCCAGCGGTCGGCAAAGGTCGAGAATTCCTCATCGGGCTTCATCTTCTCTTGAGCCAGATCGACCATGGAGTATCTGGGCCCAACCTGGTCCTGGTACTGTTGAATAAATATTGCTTGGATGTCTTGAAAATTCATCATCTGCTCTTGCGGTAATGTGAAGAACCAATCCTTGGCCGAGCATTCTAAAGATAGGCCAAACAAATAGGCCATCAAGCGTTGATCACACTGGAGCTGGGCCGACTCATATAGGAAATCCTTCAAATGGACGTAGGGGTCACTAATTCCACTATAGCGATGATATACGGGAATCTGTGAACGTGGTGGAAGTTGAAGACCTTGAAATGCAAATGGGATATCCAAAGAAGTTTGGGGATTGATTCGTTGTTGCAATTCATCAAGCTGGCGTTGGGCATGAGCAAACATCTCCTCGGTAGGAAAAGTCCGAGAAGGATATGGGCCAGCCTGAGCAAGAGAGGATGAATTTAAACCAGGATAATGATGATGGGTCGAATAGAGGGACCCAGCCTGAGGTGAAGACAAGCCCATTCCGAGAATGGAGGAATGCATGGGCCTGGAAGAATCGTGAATGTGGGAATGAGGATTGATCGGGCCAACAGCAGCGTGGGCGGGATAAGAAGGTTCGTTTAAAGAATAGGGTGCACTGGAGGAATAAGGAGAAGGGCCCGCATGGGAAGAGGAATCCACGCGAAGATAAGAAGATGGAGAAGTACATGAATAAGGCACAGGGGAAAAATGCTCCATGGGGAGAATGGAGACTTTATACAATGAACCTCAAAGAAATTACAAGGAGGAAAATGACCCTAAGATGAATGCAACTAGATGGAGACACACAAAGATGAACTAGACCAAATGAGCCTAATCTGATAAAAAGATAAAAATGATGATACTGCAACATACAATGGAGGGGAGAGATGAGACAAGAGCCAATTACCCAATCAAATTCCAAATGATGCGCGAAAATTTTTATAAGTTCCCTTTTAGGACCTTAGTGGATTAATTAAGATATGAATTCACTCAACCACGAGGTACCTAAACAGGGTGAGAATGGAGAACTGGCAGACTCTAAGGAACTCTCTCTCTCATGAATGCAGACCCTAGACTGGGGGGTGGTATGGTACAACCTGCCCGGCGTCCGTGTGGGAATCCACGGCTCACGGAGACTTACGGAGGTCCTCGGCAAGGTCCCATGATCGGCTCCAAGGAGTATGGAGACAAGAGGAAACCCTACCTCGGTAGGAATGTAACTAGATGTGAATGAAATGCATGAATCCTATGTGCACCGGAGTGCATGCAAAATTCTAACCTAGAAACTAGCAAGCAATGAACAAGCAAATGTAAGAGAAATAAAAACAAGTATGCAACCAGCAAAATAACACTAGGGGAGATCAACAGCAGCACCAAATATGTATATGTATATAATGATATGACTCAATGATCACACTGCAGCATGGGGTGCGCTGTAGCAGCAAAAGGACGGTCTGATGGAGACTGCTCATGGATCAAGGATGGCATGTGAACGACCGTGCAGACCAGGGAGTAACGACAAAGTAATCAGAAAAATCAGAAAATGATGGAATGAAATAGATAGAAATCAGAAGCGTACCAGGATGGGTGGTCTATTGCCAGCCGCATAAGCACTAGAACGGAGCTGAAACAACCGTGTGATAGTAATCCAGCCAACAACATGAAGGCAGAGGCGTACCTGAGCCAGCAAGATTGATGGCCAATAATAGGCCATATACAATGTGAACGGGCGGTAATGGACCGCTTATAACAGCAGGCTTTGCAAAAGAGTTGGCGCTGTTCACAGAGAAGGGCGGTGGACTTTCAGTCGCAGAAACGATGGACGGCGCTGGAAGAACCGCGCAAGTTCCAGAGGATAGAGAGCGTGACCCAACATGCAACCACTTCAGAAAGAGGACTAACACAGCAAAAGAAAGGGTCAGCAAATCACTAACACGATAGGCACTAGGTGTCCCACCGTGATCGCCAAAAAATGGGCTGTTGACATGTTTTTACTTACTCTTCAATACTCCACCCGGACTCCAAAGTCCTTCCTATCCCTTCTACTAAATCGATGTGAGAAATAAATGGAAAATAGAAGGGGGATAGAAGGGTGTAAACCTGTGATCGCCACTAAGGTGCCAAACGTGATGGACACGTCGTACCATGGAAAGAGGGTAGGTACTCTCCTTTAACCAGCACTGCAGGGGATGAGCGGCCCGTGAAGAACCGCCTTAAGGGTAGTGCGGCCACTCGATAGACCGCTCGTCAGTGCTGGGGTGGAACGCGGGATGAAGAACAAGGGATGATGAACGGTTCAGGATCGGCCGCGGGAAGGAGATGAAGGGTGTAATATTGGTCGCACTTCCCTTAGAACGGACAATCTGGAACCGCCCAACGCCACCACGCCCTAAGATGCAAAGGTCCAACCTCCACCCTTTCCGGCCGGCCAAAAAGGATGGGCCTCGTGTTAGTGTGTTGCTGACCTGCGAAACAGAGTGTAGAACACAAAAAGAAACCCAAATTAGAACTGTAAAGTGTAGTAAGTGCTAGAATGGGAAGGAATAAACATAACTAAATGAACCCCTAGAGACACCAAAAACGTGGGAGGGTGTGTGAACGATGCATGAGAATGACAAAAACGTGGAAGAAACGTGGAGAAAATGACGCATGCAAATAAGAGAGAATGACAGACTAATGAACTAAAGACACCACTAATGAGGTACTCCCTGAACCGGAGGCCTGTATGGACGTAGAAGGCCTCCCTCCCCGGTCGTAGGTCACTCTAGAATTCGGCAGAGCTTCACCGTGACCTGAAAATCCCCCCCTTTTCAAAGGTAGCCTCTAGGGTCTATTTATAGAGCCTAGGAAGCCAACCCCCGAACTTAGGGTTTTTAGGCATTTTCAGGTCGAGATAATCAAAGGAAAGATGAAGATAATCGAATTATCTCTCATCCAGAAGAAACGACACTCGAAATGGCTCAACATCCACGGAGAAAATGATGGGAGAAGTTAGGGATAAAATCACAGATAGAGAGAGAAAATATGTTAATCTTTCAAGAATCGAGCAGATGAATGGTCGTACGATGGACCACCCAACAGAATGAGCGGCCATCACCTAGGCGATCCAACCCTGTCGGTGGAAATTCAATAAATCAGAAATATTATCCAACTATCCATCAAACCGACCGAAAACCTCACCGTTAGACTCTCATAGATGAATGGCTAATCATAGACCTTTCACCTACAAGCGCGGCCAAGAGGAAACCGCTCATGCCTGTCGGTGGAAAATCAAGATAAATGAGATAAATAGATAATTATCTGAACAATGAATCGAACGTAGGACTCCGGGAGATAGACGGCTTAGTAGGTACCACACAATGGTCTTATGCGGCTATGTATAGGCCGTATATATGCTTGTCGGTGGAAATTCAGAAAAACAACCAAATATCCCATAAATATATGAACGGCCCAGTATCAACCGCACATATGGTTGAACGGCTGGAGGTTGACCGCACATGTACATGGGCGCTTGAAATTCATAGAAAAGCTCGATTAATCAAAACCAAGGCCCATTAAGCCCTGAATCAACTCGGACCTAGCCAGGGAGAGAGGCTACCCATAAAATCAGCCCAGAACATGCCAGAAAATAGCCCAGCGAGTGATGGACAACTCGAGGCATCAATAAATGGGAGTAAGGGAAATGACACAACTTATCGACAAAAAATGGGTGTCAACAACCTCCTCCAAGCAGGACGAATATATATACTCAGTGCTCTGCAACCCAACGAGAAGCCCTTCAGGCAGAAGAGATGGCCTTGGCTCTCCAGTCGGCATTGTCAAAGCCCGAATCAGAAGAAACTCGGGAATGCAAACGCATGTTCGGCATGCGCCGAAAATCACTCAAAGCCCTGAACCGGGACTTGGAGGCTCACAACTAAAGCAACACGGGAGGGCAAGCGTCTGGCCGAATCGTCGCTAAGCTTGTAAGAAACCCTTCGACACTTAAACCGGCGCGGCCGTGCCTACATTGCTCTAAACTGGCGCGCCCCTCCCTTGGCCATCAAATCGGCGCGCCCCTATGGACCACTTAAACTGGCACGCCCCTCTAAGGGGCCTTAAACTTGAGCCCCCCTCCTTCCCTTGTTAAACCGGCGCGCTCCTCTTTTGGTCCTAAACCGGTGCGCTCACCCCCCGCGCCGTTTTAACCAAGGGTGCCATCCCATCTTCAGTCCGATCCCCTGTTTTCAGGTGCAAACAAAGAGAACTTACCTGAAATGGCCGAACAGCTTGCACATGACCGGCGTGCAACTGCCTAAACCCTTCTTGCTCCTAGGAATGGAAGGCTTCGAGCCCCGCACCGAACGTCGCTTCTTCGTTGGTCACCGTCGGACAATCTCGTGGAGGCAGCTTGCCTACTCTATCAACCCCTCCACCTGCAGGCCACTCGAGAGCTTTAGACACGGAGAGGACAAGAAGAATGGAATGAAAGGGAAGGGGGATTCAGAGACTTCTCCCTTTCCACCTCCATATATATATGACAAACCCGTCAGAAGAAAGGGAGAGAGGCTGGCTGGCCGATGAGAGAGAGACGACAAGAGCAGCGAGAGGGAGACTCTGGTTCAACTGGGAGTTCCCTCCGAAGAAAAGAAGAAGCTCCGTTCCCCTACGCCCGTGAGGTGAGGAAGAAGAGAGTGAGTGTGAGAGAAGAGAGGTGGGCTTGGAGGGGGAGGAGCTTGTGCTCCGTTCCCCCTCCCCCACCGATGTATCTCTTTCTTCTTTCTTCGATGTATCTTTCTTGCTTTGGGGTAAATCCCCCTCTGTATCTCGTCTCTCTTCCTTTTGAGGATGAATAAAAAGAAGAGCTTTTGCAACGTATGGTGTTCTACTGCTTCGTCCTCTTTTCCCTTCTTTCTTTCTCTCCGTCTCCTACTCATCCATGGTGCTTTGAAGCCTGTTCCTCCATAGCATGGTCTTCGAAGGAACCGTTGAGGGATGAATATTCACAGCCTTCCTTGGCGAATATCTGCCCCATTGGGGGCTCCTGCGAAGGTACTACCCATGAACTGCTAGAACCCCTTGAAGGCTAGTCCTCGGGGCTTCTGCACTCAACTATGGGTCACCGGACTGCCGTTTGGCCACTCCGAATATTGGAGGTCATCTCGGAGTATTCCGTTTGACGATCCCCCATTCGCCCCAGTAAATCTCAGTCCGGGGGAGATGCTGTCCAATTTTCATCAAAATTGTGAACAATGAGAATGAACTAAGCTCCCTGAGAACATGAACTGAACTTTGGAGTTCCTGAACCCCTTTGAACGAATCACTCAAGCTTCGACCTTAACAGATGAACAAAACACTTTGAAACCTTCAAATCCACCTATTTTTACTAAGTGAACAAACATCCTAACCATCTCAAGCCTCTGAAAAGAACAAAACAGCCTGATCCGGCGTGCTCCTAATCTGGCGCACACTTATCCGACGCGGTACCCCCCCACGCCGCTTTAGCCCTACACTCAAAAACCCTTTCAACCCCTTTGGTCCTGAACTGGAGCACCCCCTGCGTGCCAGATTAAACCCTCTCACAAAACACATTACCACCCCTTGCTCACGTACGAAACTGGCGCGCCCCTGCTATTGTGGCTAAACTGGCGCGCCCCTTTCTTTGCACCAAAACCGGCGTGCCCCTGCTATGTCATCTAAAGCGGTGCACCCCTTCCTTATGGCTAAACCGGCGCTCACCTTTGTTCCACCTAAATTGGCCTGCCTTCCAAAAAAATATAATTAACCAAACAATGAAATAAAATATAATTTTCTTCTGAGGGCTCCGCCCCCGAAAACCCCGCAAGGGGCGCTGCCCCCTTGACCCCCGCGATCTGACCGCGCAGGTCGATCCACGTGTGAGGGCGCACGTTGGCGAGTTCAGGCTTCACACTTAATAACTCGCTTCCCCGGACTGCGCGTGAAGAGAAAAGCAACGATGCCCCATGGTATCAGACGTGGACCTCGGAACCCCCGATATGGCCACGATCCGAACTCATCTCGGGCCAATAGTTCGCTCAGCTTGACCCACCTCTACCGGGATCCGATCCCACACCCACATTAAACTTGCCGTACCTACGGTGGACATCTGTACAATTTTATCGTTGTCTTTGATGCTTCGAATGCGGACTCTCGTCCAAACAAGAAATGGTCCGTTAGTGACCGACATACATTCCGGGATCTAATCCCGTGTTTGCATTAAACTTGCCGTACTTACGGCAGACATTTGTACGGTTTGTCACCGTCTCTTACGCTACAAACGCGGACTTCCGTCCGAACAAGAAATGGTCCACCAGTGACCGACATGCACGCATACCTTGGGACCTTCGTTTCCCCGGACTGTGTGTGAATAGAAAATCAATGACGCCCCATGGCATTGGACGTGGACCTTGGGAACCATCCCGATATGGCCGTAATCCGACGTTGCTCTGGGCCGATAATTCGTCAAACCAGACTCGTTCCCATTGGGATTCATTTCCGCTCTTTTATTAAAATCACCGTAAACTCAGGCATACATTTGTACGGGTTTATTTCCATTTACGTCGTTCCTTCAATACGGATCTTTGTCCCAACATAAAGTGGTCCATGAATGACCAACAAAATCTGAATGGAACGAGACAGCTCTCGTCTTCCCCGAACCCTACGTGTGGGAATATCAATAAGACCTTCGTGAGTCACGTTTGGACCTCGGGTTAGCCCCAACCATGATCATTGTCCGACCCGTATCCTCGGCCTATAGCCTGCTCTCTCTGAATACATATTGGTTCTGGGATCTGATCTTGGGACACTCCCCCGTTGCCCCCTTGGCACCGAAAATATTAATGATGCTCATGCAAGTCTTGTTTCGACCGCGGGGGGCCCACCGCAGTATGGTTGCGGCTTGATCTTGCACCGAGTCGACAAACTTGTTGGTTTCTGACCGCTTTAGCCAGGATTCAACTGAATATTTCTCGTTCCTCTGAACAATAAATTTTCCGTACCCCGGCATACATATGTTCCGATTTTCCCGTGACGATCATGATTTTCTGAAGCCGGAGGCTTGTCCGAATATCGAAATGGTCTCTTAAGTGACCGACATATTCCGAATGCTTGCTTCCCTAGACATCGGGCTTTCCGACTGATTCGAGACTGTTATCAGCTTGTTTCTCTCGATATAGTTTTCTGGCCATGAGGCCCTGATTCCCGACGATTAATGAAGGGTGTTCCCCTCTTCGAGGGGATGTAAAAGACGCCGTGACCTTTACGGCACGGCGGATTTTAGTCCCGACACGAACTACACAATCGTCTGATTAGTCAGATCGAGCGTACAATAGATCGTCACTTTGTGACTGGCACGCCTACGCACTTAATAAACCCAATAAACAAATAAACAACGATCTAAATAAAAAGTGCGTCCACAACTGGGCGGCCAAGGTCCTGGCCGCCCTCAGTCCTGGGCGACCAGGGCGATGGTCGCCCTCCCCAGGAAGGTGGCCAGAGTCATGGCCACCCTCCTCTACAAGGTGGCCAAAGGTTTGGCCGCCTTCCCCCTGTTTACTTGGTCAGAGAACGTGGCCCAGCTCGTGGACACATTCTCTCCCTCGTTCCGCACGATCTCTACTCACGATTTGCAACTCCCGAGAGATGGAACCAAAGGCTGCCACCTCCAGAGAGGAGGGGGAGTTTTTTGGAGAGTTGGGAGAGGAATCGAGGAGAGTTCGGCGGGGGAGAGAGTTGGAAGTGGTCCGGAGGAGAACGGGAGTTCACGGAACTTTGTCCTGGAGGCTTCTTCTTCTTCCCTCCATCTAGTTTGAACTTCTTCACTTCGGATTCCCTACTTCTTGTGTGTATCTCGACTTCCAGGTAAGTACGACATTGCATATAGCATCCTCCTAGCCCCCAATCCTAAGAGGTTTTCTTAAAAAAACAAAGGGGAGGTGGGTGGTCGAAAGCCTCGACCATCCTTCCTTCCCACCCCCAGGTACTTGACCACCATTTTTTTGTTTGGATTCCATTTTGTTAGATCATATATTACACTACAAGTTCACTTATGGTCTTTCTTTTTGTGTTTTCTTGAGCTACGTTATAGGACTTCGGCACAAAGGATGAGCAGGGCTCCTTGCCCTTGGCCGGTCGAGGACGAGGAAGAGGAAACCCACTTCTCCCCATCTGGCACATCTCCCCGTGATCATCATCCTGCGAGGTTCAAGTAAAATGACCTATGGTGATCATATTCTAATCTCTTTTGTTCCTCTATAAGTACCCTCGCACGGAGACTTGCCATCTTCACACATTCCATTCCATTCCATTCCAACCCATTCGTGGCAACCAATCCGGGCGCCTATAGGTTCCTCAGTCCTGACCTCTTCGACGATCAAAGGAAGTTCCCAGCATGAGAACCAGAGCCAGAAGTTGTCGAGCCTCGATAACAGAAACTCAAGGGCATCGTCTCTAGCCAACTTTACCCAAACTAAGAAGGCCCTCCACTAAGGAGTGCACCGCCGCTAAATGCTCAAAGGTACGATACTCCCTAAGTCATGGAATGCACAAGCCCACTATGCTTATCATTTATAATGTTTTTACACTCATACTCTTGAGTTCATTATGAAATACATCAAACTTTTACATATATCATGTTATACTCTCGTGGCCTTCATTACGTGTGACCTACAACCTTAGCTCTGCCGCCATATCTTACTCTCGTGGCCTTCAGTACGAGCGACTTACAGCCTTAGCCTGATCACCATATTTTGTGGCCTTCAGTGTGGTCGACCTATAGCCTTAGTTTAATCATCGTCTCTCGAAACCTTCAGTGTGGCCGACCTATGGACTTAACCCGATCACCATATCTCTTGACCTTCTGTGTAGTCGATGTACGTCCTTAGCTTGCTCACTGTCTCTCATGGCCTTCAGTGCGGATGGCCTATAGTCGTACCCTAGTCACCGTCTCATGTGATCTTTAGTGTAGGAGACCTATGGCATTAGCTAGATCACCATCTCTCGTGACTTTTGGTGCGGCCAACTTACGGCCTTAGCTCGGCCACTATCTCTCATGACCTTCGATGTAGCTAACCTACAACTGTAGCCTCGTCACCACTCTCGTGACCTTTGTCGTAGCTGACTGATAGTCATAGCTCAGTCTCCTCCTGCTGGATTAGATGTACCTTCAGTATAGCCGCTCCTTAGGCACAACCTGGTCACCGTAGTTTATGACCCTTGGCCTAGCTGACCGACGACCATAGTTAGGTCTCGTTTCTCTAGATTTGATGTACCTTTGGTGTCACGCCCCGAGCGCGGAAGATACCCGGAGATACGCGACGTGTCTATATCAATCATGTCAATCAAAGTGGTCGTGTATTCGACACAAAGACAGAGATGCGCAAAATAGCAAGATAACCCAATCCTTTATTTCATAATGGATAGACTATTACAAATCCAATACTCTGTTAAATAAAAAGGAAAAGAATACATATTTGACTCAAGAAACTATAGAAAAGACTAGACGACACTTGTAGAAGCTCTATCACTTTCACTCTTGACCATTCCCATCCGATTGACTTCCATCGTCGTCGGACTTACCTGAAAAGTAAAAAGGGACAAACGGGATGAGCGAACGCTCAGTAGGAAATTATATCTCAAGTACTAGCAAGTGGTTTAAGTAATTACATTTTCATGGATGCAATAAAGCTATGCATGCTCGCATGAAACGACAAGATAGAGAGAATGTAATATCAAAGAAATAAGATGAACTTTCATGAACAAGATACAAGTTATTCAAGATATTCAAGCAAGTACCATTATCGAGTCATGTCAAGAACTTTGGCTATCATGTATCAAGCAAGTAAATTACCCTTTTTCGGGCCACGCATTTCATGTAAAGTCAAGTACGATTCAAGTACAAGATGTGTGTGGAATGTCCAATCAAGCAAGTCAAGTACTCGGTATAATGCCAGATACCTTATCATTTTAACTCCCATGGGCACAAGTACTTTCGGGTGCTCCTCCCAGGACCAGATCGGGCCCTATATGCGCAGGCATTTATCATGTGTTTTGACATCCACTCTTGTTTATATAGCCAATATAGAATTTCAATAATCAAGCTTGTAGATACGTATGACAACTTTGATAGAATAGAGTCCAAAATATGACAAAGGACATAGAATGGCGATAATAACGGTATAATCACGATGTCGGTAAAACTAGGTAGATTATGGTTCCTTTAACTTAGGTACCATGACAAATCAATATGGACATTCTTTATATAGAATTGAGGTCCACATGAACAGTATATCAAAGGTAAGATACCCTCATTCTTATCATAGAATTGAGGTTTACAAGAACGACATGATATGGCATGATATCATCATCCCATTAAGAATTTCTTATGATATACTCTTTGTATAATCATAAGGGCCGGTATACCATGTTTTCTTTAGATTGACATGGCAAAAACTGTGTAATGGGTTTTTAGGGTACAACCAGCTCAGTCGGCCTTGAGGGAATCCAAGGCTACGAGGAGTCTTACGGAGGTCTCTATGACTAACTTGCTAGTCCAAAGGAACGGAATGTCCAATGGAGAGCTTGTATGTCAATGAGAGTTGAGTGTGATCGATAAATCAACATGAAACGTGGGACTATACTCACGGAGTGGAGAATAGTGCCGATATATATATATATATGTATAATATATAAACCATCGGTTAGCAAATCAGAGGAAAAATCAGTTTACAGTAAAATAACGACTTAGGTCAAGTCGTGTCTCAAGTAATTAACGCCTAACTGAAGGGCGTTTACATATATTGCCAATTTGCAGAATTTCCATTATTTCATTAATTTATCAAAAACACGCCTTTCCTGGGGGCGTTTCTTAAAAGTTGACGACTGCAGGGGCAAGCGTCTCATCATTTACATATTCGACAGGATATAATTATTCTCAGAAATTTATCAAAAACGCGCCCTTGGAAGGGGCGTTACTTTCTAATTCCATTTTTACAGAATATGTGAATTTCAGGTTTTTAACAGATACACGCCCTAGGAAGGGGCGTTACTTTTAATATTCACGCCTTGTACTGGGGCGTTAGAATATGGAAAACGACTTTGTCCAAGTCGTGAATTTCAAGGGATTTACGATATTTTAATAAATAATATTTCGAGAGACAGGAGACATGTCATGGCAGTAAAATTTAACAGGAATTCACAGAGTCATGCAAGATATTAAAAATCAATATTTCATATGTATTGTAACTTTTAAACAGGATCAATTATTAATCACATGCGATTCTTATGAAATTAACGCCTGCGTAGAGGGCGTCAAATATTAAATTGACGACCACTAGTATGGTCGTTTCTTTTAAATTAGCGCCCTAATCAAGGGCGTTTCTTTCAAAATATTTCAGAAAACGCGTGAAAACTATAATAATCATATGCATGACATGCTTATATATACATATATATATCTTGCATTAATTTCATTTGGGCTACAGTAACTTGAGAAAACCTACCTTATGGTTTGATAATACTGATACTCTATTTGGAACCTTCGTGGATGAAGAACCTTCGTTCTTCAGGAAGATATTGCCACAGCTACCTGTAAAGGAAGAGAAGATATCAATCTTCTTTACCTACGTAACCTGAAGGCAAGGGAAAAAGAAGAACTTTACCTATTCTTCGGCAACGATGGTGATGAAGACGATGATGATGAAGACCCTTTGTCTTCAAACACTAGAAGCAGCCACCTATAGCAAAGACGATGAAGGATGGTTAAAACCTCCTCATGTGTTTATCAAAAGCAAGGAAAGGAAGAAGAACTGTTTGTTCTTCACGTACCTAGCAGCAGACGTTCGATCAAATGGGTTTTAGGGTTCGATCGAACATGTTATTTATAGGATTTTGAAGTCCTAACAAGAGTAGGGTTTGATTGAGGGTAATATATCCTTAATAGAGTCCTTACTCTAATAGACACTTACTAGATTAGGTTAATCTTTCCTTGGATAAGTTCTGGGTTCGATCGGTTCACGAACTGAATTAACGCCTTAGGTCAGGGCGTGTATTCTTGAATTAACGCCGTGCATAAGGGCGTTTCTTAAAAAGCACCTTAAAAAAGGGCGTTTCGTGTTTTAAAACACGCCCAAGATAGAGGCGTTTCTTTTACTTACCCATTTGGTCGCGTGAGAACTGACGACCGTAGGTGTGGGCGTCCTTTCTTTATTCACGCCATTGGTAGAGGCGTTTCTTTATAAATTAACGCCTTAATAAGAGGCGTTATTTTTAATTTTGTTTTATTTCATCCAATTAACCCTATTCCTTTTTATATATTACTTCAGTAATATATATGTTTTAATTCATTTCAATTATTCATTTATTAGGGTTGCTACATTTGGCCTAGCTTCTCCTCGGCCATAGCATAGTCACCGCAGCTTACGACTTTCAACCTAGATGATCAAAGGTCATAGCCTAGTCTCCTCTCGCTAGATTGGATATACCTTCGACCTGGCTACTCCTCAGCCATAGCCCGATCATTGTATCTTACAACCTTCAGTCTAGTGACCGACAACCATAACCTAGTTTCTTCTCACTAGATTGGCTAAACATTAGACCTAACCGCTCCTCGGCCATAGCCCAATCATTGTAGCTTACAACCATCGGCCTAGTCAACTGATGGCCATAGCCTGATCTACTCTTATTGGATTGGATGTACTATTGGCCTACCCGCTCCTTAGCCATAACTCGATCACCACAGCTTACGATCTTCGGTTGAGCCGACTAACAGCCATAGGCCGGTCTCATCTCGCAAGAATTGTTGTACCTTTGGCCTACCTACTCTTTAGCCATAGCGTGGTCACCGCAGCTTACGACCTTCGGCCTAGTCAACCGATGGCCAAAGCCCGATCTCCTCTCTTTGGATTTAATGTACCATCGGCCTTGCTACTCCTCGACCATAGACTGGTCACCACAACTTACAACCTTTTACCTGGCCGACCGATGGCTATAGCCTAGTCTCCTCTCACTGGATTGTATGTACCTTCTGCAACGCCCTGGATTTTTCAGATATTGTTCGGATTAGGATCCATAGATTTCGGATCGCTTTTGTGGGTCCCGGATTGAGTTTTACACTTTACGCGTGTTTTTGCCTATCGAGCCTTCGGAACCACGTGTAGGGCGAATCGTTGCATTCTCTGACTCTGGGACTTTACCAGCGCGTTGTGCATTTTTCGAGGATCGTGGGGAGTATTTTTTCTATTTTTGATATTTTCTGGAAATTCTGGATTTTCTATATAAACCAACCCCTTTTTCTCTCTCTCCCCATCTCTCATTTCTCTCCCTCTCTCTTCTCTCACGTTCTCCCCTCTCCGCCTCTCTTCTCTGTGCGACGGACAGAGGCAGACAAGGGCGGGGCAGCGATGCTCGTGGGGTGAGGAGCGACGTGCGCGGGATGAGGATTGCGGAAGTGGTGGCGGTTCACGAGATTGCGAGTCCGGCGGAGGTCTAACGGCATTTTCGTGGAGGATCGACATCCTCAGTGCGCAAAATCTTCGGTGGAGGTAGGGGGATGGATCCTTAACCACTGTACTTCATTTTTCGCGAGTTTGGTAGCCCGAGGTGAGCCGAGAGGGTTTATTTTCCCGCCGGGGTTAAAATGTGTGATTTTGGGGGTGTGAGAGGATTTCGTGTTTTGATCGCGTTTTTGGGGTTAAAATGGGTCCTCTCGGTGCTAGAGAGGTTGGGGAAGGGTTTCCCCTTATTTTCCCCTTCACATGGGTGTGAATGCGGTGTGGAATGGGATTTTCTACCGAGTTCGCCATTTTCAGGTTCGGAAGCAAGTAGCGGTCCTACCAGAGACCGCCACTAGACGAGGTAGCCCTCTAGGGACTGCCACTTGTTCCCTTATGTCAGTTCCAGGTAGTGGCCACGGGATGGACCGTCACCAAGAGCTAGCGGTCAGGGCATGACCATTTTATGGCGCTAGCGGCCAGGGGACTGGCTGCTACTTCTTCGTCTGAGTCCCGTGTAGTAGTGGCCTCGCTACTGACCGCTACTCTCTAATAGCGGTCAGGCCAGGGCCGCCACTTAGGGGTTACGGTCTAGGAGGTGATCGCCCCTTGTTCAAGTGTCCCATAGAAGGTTGCGGTCCAGAGTGGACCGCTACTTTGGGGATTGTGGTCCAGAGTGGACCGCCACTCGATGTGACGGTCTAGGGAGGACCGCGACTCAGTTTTCCGTGCTAGCCGTGTTCCATTCACATTGTTTGGGCCCTGGTCGATCCGGTTGAGACCCTATGACCGATCTATGGCCCCGTGGTTGTCCCGGATGCCCGTGGGTTCCATGACTGTATTTTTGGGTGTTCGAGGATACCGTGTTATCTCGATTAATGTGCCTGTGGGTTTGGTGGGTCTAGGTGACCCCTTGTGTTCCGGGCTTTCGTGCTTTCGCTAGATCGAGTGACCGTGAGCCGACGTGAGCGCGGAGGGCTATTCCCGCACGTCATTGGCATGTCGATAAGTGTTTTCCGAGTGGGCCATGAGTTTGGCCCTTGGACTGCGAGTCCAGTCACCTAGCCTGGGGCTGGAGGTTTCTCGCTTTTCCCTTGGATAGGGGATCGACTCGGCAGCTTGTGAGCTACCTTGGGAATCGTGCTACCGTGATTTCAGACCTAGGGTTTAGGCTAGATCGACGGCGCCGTGCCGTCATGTGCAGCGGTCTTGACCCGAGTCGTATGACTCAAGGACCATTGGGTTTATTAGGTATAGTGGACTGTCCAGAGTCTGGTGGCTCCGAGTCACCTAGTACTCCGTGTTACTCGCTATGGGTGCGTGCGTGCCTTTCTATGTTCACGTTAGTGACTCCCCACTAGTCGTAGCCTTCTTACAGCACGCATGTGCTGACCCACCCAGGAGTGGTGGAGCGGCTTACCCAAGAGAGATGAATTTTAGGCTGGTTACCGTAGGGCCCCTTCGCGCAGCCCGAGTTCGGACTTGGGGGAAGAACCAGCTAGAGGATCTGACCTACGGCGCATGGTCTGTGTGTGCACACATGGTTGGGGGCGTCGTACCTATGCTGCGAGCGCGACCCTAGCTTGTCCTTGTTTGGTGTTCCTGGTTACTGTTGTGTTTCTCAGTCTCCACCTGGGACGTCGTAGGGAGACACCTGAGGCTGCGGATTAAGTCATCAGTGGACGCATCCGGCTTTGCTTCTGGTGGGCAGATACTCCCGTCACGTGACGTGAGATTATTGTGACTTGAGTTTCCGTTTCCCATCTGCGAGACGTGGTTTTGAGTGTAGGTCTCGTGTGTTTTCCGAGGCAGAGGTCTAGGGTTCCAATGAGCGTCACCAAGGATTTTTCTTGCCAGTGTAGGGTTCACGACGGCGAGGTCGTGATCGCGTCTACCCAGACCGTCTGGTCTTGGGTTGGGCCTTTGTCTGTGAGACGGGCCTCCATGACAGGGTTGTCGTGGTGTGGTTTCTAGCATCATAGCCAGAGGTCTTTTCGTTAGACCGGTGTTTCCCCGACTGTGAGATCGGGGTGTTAGTTTCCATTCCAGTAGGAGTAGCTGTAGTGCCGAGGTTTTACCGGCCACCGAGTTTGTTGTTCCTGCTGTAGTTGCTACTTTCTGCTACTGTCGTTGTTTACGGTTAGTGTTCCGTGGGACCCCTGCTGAGCCAGTGATAGGAGGCTCACCCCTGCTTTTCAGGTGTGGCAGTTCTTCCTCGAGGTTCGAGGGTGCTGTGCGGAGGTTTTTAGTTGCTAGCTCATCGGGCCGAGTGTTCACTCGGTGTTGGATACGTTTCTCTGCCCTAGACTATACTTTTGATTGGACTGGACTCTATAGTTAGTTTATTTATTTCTGCTAATTGTTGAATTGTCCTGCTTTATTTCATCTTTCTTTGTACCTCGACACTCCTTTTAGCCCTTCTGAGCCCTCCGGCTCGTGGGCGGCGGGGCAGGATTCGAATGGTACCAGGTTTTTCCCGGTATCTGGATCTTGGGTCGTTACAGTTGGTATCAGAGCAGTGGTTGTGGACGTACATGAGAATTCGAGATATTGCAGTGATCAGAGTCCGTAAGGTCCAGTACAGTTGGCAGCTGGCATAGGCTTTTGTGTTTATTTTTCGCTTTGTTTTTTACTTGAGAGATTGAGTGCACTGCATTGGCACTGCGAAGGTGGTCACTGTTTTGTTGGAGTGCCGGTGTGGGGCCCTTGGGATGTGATAGAGAGATTTCTCTCAGATGGGTAGCGGCCCCAGTTATGCAGCGTTGGGCAGAGGTTTCCGACAGGTGTGGATCTGCGGTGTAGTGTTCAACGTATTTGCTGTAAGGTCAAGTGGCTGGTGAGGATTGTTCGTGGTTAAGTGGCCGTGAGCATGCTTTAAGGGAGTTGTTATTGGTTTTGGCCACCCCAATTTGAGGTTTTTCCAGCCCCTGAGGTGTTAAGGTCGTGGTTTAAGGTGTCGGAGCGGGTGCTCTGGTCGAGAGATGTGCTCGGTTGAGTGCAAGATCTTCCGGGTGAGCTACTGATCGTCGAGCCTGGTTTTCTTGTCATGCTCTGTGGTGTTAGAAATGACGTGTCGGTCCCGATTATCTTTGCAGATTTCGAGGTAGGATTGGGCGGAGATGTCCCCATGAGCTCTAAGTCCTACGCTTTTGCGTGTGAACGGGTTGGGTTCGCCCTGAATTTGGTTTGAGATGTGAAGATTCTGCGGTGAGTTCGGGACTCAAGGATGAGCATTGGCGGTAGCCGATTATGGCTCGTGTTGCTGCTCTTGGCGTGGCATGTTGTAGTTCGAGGAATTGCAATGGTGCATAGGGAGATGCTACGAGTGCGATCCGATGAGACACTCGGTGAGTGTGTCGGAGGAGCTGACCTAATGGAAGTGATGGTTTTTCTTGGTGCTGGAAGGTGTGATTGCCAGCATGTGCGAGATTCGAGGTCGAGCGCGGAAGGTCTCCCGACTTGTCAGAGGTGTGATTGGTCTCTCCTTTGGTCGGAGAGAATCACGTTTAGCTGAGGTTCGTTGTCTTGCATCGTGTGTCCAGATTGGTTGGCCTTTGTGTGCCATGAAATCCATGCGAGACAAGTCTTGTGTATTGGCAAGGTGGTTGCTTGTGAGAAGGCGTGCCCATTTCCCTTGTTGTGTAAGGTGTGGCATTATTTTGGAAGGATGTGTGCTAGTCGGGAAGTGCTAGTGAAGACTTGTAGCAGGTGTTGTGATTCCCGATGTGTTGAGGATCGGAGCCTGCGGAGTTGTAGAGGATTGTCGGGATGGTGGATCTTGAGTCGTTGTGGTTGGCTGAGCTTGTGGATCAGAGTGCGTGGCAGAAGCCTAGTGGGCCCATTACCCACATGTTTAGGATCGTAGCGTTGGTTGCTACGGGTGGATTCCTGAGGATGTGTAGGGCAGTGGAGGATTGGTTCCTCGGTATGAGACGTGTTGTTGCCATGCCGTTGCTTGAGATATTATGGTTCATGGCACTGACAGGATGGAGAATTGGGGGAAATGTGTTGGCAAGTGCGTCGCATGAGTACCCTATTCGTGTGTTGGGAGTTGTGTCCTCGGTTGAGATCGTGTTTTGAAGAAGTGATCTCTGAGAAGATTATGGGTCCCAGTTTGTAGCTGCAAGCGGCTGGTAAGGCTAGTCGAGTGGTCGACCATGGTAAGATGTGTATTGTCTGGGGACCCGTGTGCATTGGTCGCGGCGTTGTCGACCAGGTTTCTGTGATAACAAGTGGCACTTGGTTGCCTTGGAGTCGTGTGCTGTGAATTGCTCAGGTTGTGTCCCGTGGCTCTGTGGTAAGAGCGGAATCGAGATCGGCAGGCGTCCATTAGGAGTAATTGAGTTGAGATATGATTTGATGAGACAGGACGATGGATGATGCCTGTGCGTGGAGGTCCTTGATGGGACGTTGACATGGAATGGTGATCCTTGGTCTGGTGACCAGCATGGGAGGATTTCCCCTGTAAGTCTGAGTTGAGTGAGGTGAGGACCGAAGATTCTGAGATCTTGTCATTTGGTTTTGCCGTGCTCCCCTGAGAGGGTAGAGTTGGCGTAGGGATAGGTCTGGATGTAGTGTCCAAGTGAGGTTTTGGCTAGATGTGGTGTTGTTCTGTGCGTGAGTCAACGGATGGCCTTACAGGATTTGGAATGTGCCCTTCAGACCTGGTGAAGGACCAGGAAAGAAGGAAGAAGCTGCGTGAGTCAAGGGTTTCCCGTTGACGAGTGTCTGGTGACCGATGATTGGTCTTTCACAGACAGAAGATGCTGGTGGTTGCGCATCGAGAACGGTGGAGCAGTATGCTAGCGAGGCCTTTAGTGGCCGATTCCATGATGTGCCTATTTCCGGATGGGATCTGGGCTCTGTCGAAGTTTGAGTTCTGACAGAGTTGGTCCTGTGCCATTGTTGGCGTTTGGCTCGCCAGGTGTGAGATGGTTCTTGGCGTGAAGCCAAGGTTTGTCGCAGTCAGTTGTGATGGTTGTGTGGGCTGGTCAAAGCTTAGTGACAATTTTCCCTTATGCGGGGTGTGAGATCAGTCAGGAGGTGTGAAGCTGATGTTTGATTGGTCCGTCGAGCATGTGGTTTTAATCGATGGCTTTTTCTTGTAAAGAGGACTATGCCTCGTCGGTGAGCGAGATTGTGGCAGCGGTGCCGTGATTGGTTTCGTTGTGACTGAGGTGATGCCAGACTTATGTCCTTTTGTGTTATGCCTGCTCTGATGATCGAGCTGCGTCACATTTGGAGTGGGGCATGTTGTTCGCGATTATGGTCTTGTCGTATCCCTTAGGATCAGTGCTTTCGTGAGAATTGAGATTTTTTGTGCTGGGGCTCTGACAGCGTTGTCAGTTGGTTAAGGTGTTCACCCCCTGTGACTTGGTGCTAGTCCTGAATTTCGAGCATAAAATTTCTTTAAGGGGGGGAGGGCTGTAACACCCTGGATTTTTTGGATATTGTTCAGATTAGGATCCGTGGATTTTAGATCGCTTTTGTAGGTCCCAGGCCGAGTTTTACGGTTTACACGTGTTTTTGCCTATCGAGCCTTCGGAACCTCGTTTAGAGCGAACCGTTACGTTCTCCGACTCTGGGACGTTACCAGCACGTTGTGCATTTTCTGAGGATCGTGGGGAGTATTTTTCTTAATTTTTAGTATTTTCTGGAAATTCTGGATTTTCTATATAAACCAACCCCTTTTTCTCTCTCTCCCCATCTCTCATTTCTCTCCCTCTCCCTCTCTCTTCTCTCACATTCTCTCCTCTCCCCCTCTCTTCTCCGGGCGACCGACAGAGGCAGATGAGGGCGGGGCAATGATGCTCGTGGGGCGAGGAGCGACGTGCGCGAGATGAGGATCGTGGAGGTGGTGGTGGTTCGCGGGATCACGAGCCCAACGGAGGTCTAACGGCGTTTTCGTGGCAGATCGGCATCCACGGTGCGCGAAATCTTCGGTGGAGGTAGGAG
This sequence comes from Amorphophallus konjac, assembly GCA_022559845.1. Lineage (NCBI taxonomy): Eukaryota > Viridiplantae > Streptophyta > Magnoliopsida > Alismatales > Araceae > Amorphophallus > Amorphophallus konjac. The sequence goes on from CM040118.1 coordinate 397,635,098, forward strand.
GGTGGATCCTTAACCCCTGTACTTCATTTTCCACGAGTTTGGTAGCCCGAGGCGAGCCGAGAGGGTTTATTTTCCCGCCGAGGTTAAAATGTGTGATTTTGGGGTGTGAGTCGAATTTCATATTTTGATCGCATTTTTGGGGTTTAAATGGGTCCTCTCGATGCTAGAGAGGTTGGGGAAGGGTTTCCCTTTGTTTTCCCCTTCACATGGGTGTGAACGGGGCGTGGAATGGGATTTTCCACTAAGTTTGAAGTTTTCGGGTTCAGAAGCAAGTATGGGTCCTACCAGAGACCGCCACAAGATGAGGCGGCCCTCTGGGGACCGCCACTTGTTCCCTTATGTCGGTTCCAGGTAGCGGCCACGCGATGTACCACCACCTAGAGCTAGCGGTCAGGGCATGACCGTCTTATGGCGCTAGCGTCCAGGGGACTGGCCGCTACTTCTTTGTCTGAGTCAGGTGTAGTAGCGGCCTCGCAACTGACCGCTACTCTCTGATAGCGATCAGGCAAGGGCCACCACTTGGGGGTTACAGTCTAGGAGGTGACCGCCCCTTGTTCAAGTGTCCCCTAAAAGGTTGCGGTCCAGAGTGGACCACTACTTTGGGGCTTGCGGTCTAGAGTGGACCGCCACTCGATGTGACGGTCCAGGGAGGATCGCCACTCGGTTTTTCATGCTAGCCATGTTTCGTTCACATTGTTTGGGCCCCGGTCGGTCTGGTTGAGACCCTATGACCAACATATGGCCCCGTGGTTGTCCTGGACACCCGTAGGTTCCGTGACTAGGTTTTTGAGTGTCCGGGGATACCGTGTTTCTTCGATTAGCATGCCCGTGGGTTTGGTGGGTCTGGGTGACCTTTTGTGCTCTGAGCTTTCGTGCTTTCGCTAGATCGAGTCACCGTGAGCCGGTGTGAGTGCGAAGGGCTATTGCCGCATGTCATTATCATGTCAGTAAGTGTTTTCCGAGTGGGCCGTGAGTTTGGCCCTTGGACTACGAGTCCAATCACCCAGCCTGGGGCTGGAGGTTTCCCGCTTTTCCCTTGGATAGGGGATCAACTCGGCGGCTTGTGAGCTACCTTGGGAATCGTGCAATAGTGGTTTCAGACCTAGGGTTTAGGCTAGATCGACGGCGCCGTGCCGTCATGTGCACCAGTCTTGACCCGAGTCGCGTGACTGAAGGACTGTTGTGTTTATTACGTCTAGTGGACTGTCCAGAGTCTGGTGGCCCCGAGCCACCTAGTACTCCGTGTTACTCGCTATGGGTGCGTATGTGCCTTTCCGTGTTCATATTAGTGACTCCCCACTAGTCGTAGCCTTCTTACAGCACGCGTGTGCTGACCCACCCGGGAGTGGTGGAGCGGCTTACCCGAGAGAGACGATTTTTAGGCTGGTTACCATAGGGCCCCTTCGCGTAGCCTGAGTCCAAGCTTGGGGGAAGAACTAGCTAGAGGATATGACCTAGGGCACATGGTCTGTGTGTGCACACGTGGTTGGGGGCGTCGGACCCGCGTTGACCAGCGCGACCCCAGCTAGTCCTTGTTTGGTGTTTTTAGTTACTATTGTGTGTCTCAGTCTCCACCTGGGGCATCGTAGGGAGACACCTAAGTGATGAGGGCATCTCACGACCCTCCTTCTAGCTCGGTTGCCTGCACACTTTTTGATATGGGATGGCTTTGGTCTCTACATGTTATCTTCCTTTTCCATGATCCCATCTTATGTATTTTCATTTTCTTGAGTCTTATCGTATGTACTTTCTTTTATTGAGTCTTGGTATCTAGTTTATTTCTCTTATTTTGTGTAATTGGGCCTTAGTACCTTAGTGTGGGCCTAATGGGTTGAGTCTAGGACTTGTTGAGTCTTTTATCTTAATGTCAAGGTCATTTTGGTCATGTAAAGAATGGTTGCCTATATATAGGCCCATCTCTCCTCATGTACTCAACTTTTGATGAATCTATTTGAATAGCAATATTTCCACATCTCTTTCTCTTCTCTTACTCTCTCATTATCTCTCTCTCTATCTCTCCTTCTCTCTCCCCAAGGAAAGGGGCGAACCTCTCCTCTCTCCTCCCTCCTCCCAACCACTTCCAACCCCCACCTACCTCCATTAATACCCCACAACTTCCCACAACCCTCCTTTACTCTTCATCTAGTCCCAACAACCCTCCACCAATCTAAGCCCTACTTCCCAACCACCACCTACCCCAATCACTTCCCTAGGCACCTCTCCATCTTCCCAAGGCTGAAGGGGTCCCTCCCAAGGCCATTTTTGAATCTCCCTCCCATCTCTCCACCCCCATACCAGCTCCAGGTCGACCTCCCCTTCCCTCCCATAGCCAAGTTCGCCCCCATCCTCCTCTCACACTCACCCTCTCTCTAGTGCACCCCCACTCCCCATCTCCACCTCTAGCTGCTCCAGCTCCCCTCTCCATCTATCCCTGCCACTCCAGACCCTCCTGGAGCCCTAGCCACGTCCTCCCCCTCTCCCTAAACCTTCAGCCATCATTCACAAGCTTTGCTAACCTCCTTCCACTCCCTTGATTCTTGAAAGGTTGCAGTTCCAGGTAGCAGGTCGCAGGCTACAGGTGCTGGTCCTGAAAGTCGCATCATCTGCGGCCTCTCCCTGATCCTCCTGGTGTCAAGGCCTACATATCTGGAAAGGTCTTCCAGAGAGCTTTCAAGGCAAGGTGGTTTCGTCGACATCCGAGTTTCGAGCTGCTGGTAGGAGTGATTCTCCCTCGACTGCGCAGGACCTCTCAGGCAGGGAACCAGAGCGAGAGTGGAAGCTCGACCACGACGAACCCTTTGGGATCCAGATCAAGTGTTCTTCAGAAAAAATCTTCCCTCTCAAGTCCTCTTTCATCCTCAAGAAGCAGAGCTGCATTTGGGCATCGACATCTAAAGTTACAAATTTTCTACTCCAAGTGTGTCAGGTCAGTTTACATGAGCCAGAACCGACACCCCTCTACTCATCTGATCGTCCCGGTCTTCTCCGACATCTGCCGACCACGCCATTGGTGCCGACAGAAAGAAGACTCGACCACGGTTCCAACGGTTCAGGTCTCGTCTCAATCAGAGCTTGGTAGAGATCGTGGCACCCTCTGCAATCAGCCACATTGTTCTGCACTAGACAGAGGCAGAACCAATCAGTCCGGTTCCAGACTCTGCCCCGGCCAGCAAAGACTTTACCAAGCTCAGCAAAAACTTCAGAGATCATCCTTGGTCCGTTGGCAAGCTTTTGGCGCAAGTCTGATCAAGATCTGAGCTCTGTGAAATTTTTGGCAGCATCATCACCGCCCCACTGTCCAGCGAACCTGCAGATTGGCAGAATCGGCAGAGTTCGGCAAGTCGGGTTTCCTTTGCTTAATTCCCCACCCCGCTTGGCCAGCTGAAGGCCCCTCCCTACGTGGAGGTAGTTTTGAATGTAATAAGCTTAATCTCCACCCCAAGATCACCCCTCCTGCGAGAGGCCTAGTGTTGTACTCTTTGCACTTTCAGGTCAAGCTACATCGCCGCGGCGATCGGGTGTATACCCTCGCCTCCCGGCGCGCCCATGTCTCCGAGCGGGATCGGTGTCTTCACACCGATCAGGTGAGCCTCTAATACTAACCTTGATAGCCTTACTTCTGCAAGTTTAGTATTGCTTTGATTGCTCGTCGGACGGTGAGAAGAGGGCCCGTACTTGTATGCTCATTTGTTGGTGCCCACCGCGGACCGAGAGAGAGTGCCACCCAAAACCCCACCCTGCGGGCCAGCTACCCACTAAGTTGGGAATCCTGGACTCTTCGGGGTCAGCCTAAGCCAACTAAGTCCATTAGACTCATTGGGTCCCGCCTCGGACCCTTGCCATCATCCCCCGGCCCCGCCGGGTGATCGCGTGTGCCGTGTGAGTAAGACGTTATTATGAGAATCATTGGGTGCTTGTATGCTTGTGGATCTAGGTCCTAGGTTGTTCATTACCTACTTAGTCATCCTTGGGCTGTGCCACATCAAGTGGTATCAGAGCGGTCGAAGGCTTGTCCTTACAAGTCTTGTCTTGGGTCACACTAAGTCTTTCATAGGTGCATCCGCACACCCTTGCATAGCCCACCCAACTTTGCATGACCACTCGTAGTGGAGTCCATTATCAAGTCAATCCCTCCTCTTCTAATACCACCATGAATCCCAATCCCCAAGGAAATCCCGCTCACAATGAGCATGAGCTTCCCGACCACATGAGATTTCTTGTGGAAGGTATGACCAATATTATGGGACGGCTTGATGATATAACGGCCCGGCTTGAGCAAATTGAGGAAAATAGGCCTCCTCCAAGGGTAGGAGATAGGAGAGAACCACCTCCACATGTGGAGCCAGCCATAGGAGAGTTCAACCTTGACCACCCTCCCGAGCCGGAAAGAGACCCACCTCCTAGAAGGAATGAGAGACTCCCCCGGGACAACCCGGATGACCAACTAATGAGACTTGTGAAAGTCGATGCACCCACCTTTGATGGGTCTCATCACCCGAGCGTCTACTTAGATTGGGAGGCAGCCATAGACCAATATTTTGATTGGTACCCAATGACCGAGGATAGGAGAGTCCGGCTTGCAAAGATGCAATTAACCAAATTAGCCAAGACTCATTGGATGAATGTTGAGGCATTAAGGATTGTTAGGAGGGAAGCTCCCATCACCACATGGGGGGCCATGAAGGACCAACTCAAACTCAAATATGTCCCACCCTCCTACCATCAAAACCTCCTAGATGACTGGCAAGCCTTGACCCAAGAAGGAAAGACCGTTATGGAGTACATTGAGAAGTTTGACTACTACCTTCTCAAGTGTGGAGTCCAAGAGGACCCCGCCGTCACACTCTCCCGCTGTAGGAATGGACTTCAATTCCATATCAAAAAGGAGTTATTCATGCGTCAAGTAGCCACTTTAGAGCAAGCCTACCAAGTAGCTCGGGATGCCGAGAAATTCTCTCGGTATACACGAATGGTTCCCCCTCGGGGGATGGACCCTAAAGCCATGGCACCTCGGGCCAACCCTCCACCTCCCCATAGAGGTCTCCTTCCCACACCCATGGGAGCTCCTCCCACCCGGGTCACCCCTCCTAGTGACACACCACCATCCCGCCCCACAAGTGGGCCCCTAAACACAACTCCCAATAGGCCCAATCCGACACCCACTCCCCCTCACACTAAGATGACCCCAAACCATCAAAGTGGGCAGCAATGCTTTAGGTGCTATGGGTATGGACACTTTGCCAACCAATGCCCCACCAAGGGAGCATCTAACTTGCTCATAGAGGAGACCAACCCCCAACCCCATGCTGAATTTGAAGGGGAAATTGAGGTATATGAACCCTCTCTTGAATGGGAGGAGGAGTATGAGAACCACTACATAGAGACCAACCAAGAACAACTCCCTCCACCCACCGACTCCCACCTCGGAGTGGTTAGGTGCACCCTCACTCAAACCCAAGAGCATGATTGGAGAAGAAACACCATATTCCATACCTACATACGGATAGGGAGCCATGTTAGGAAGGTCATCTTGGACAATGGGAGTAGTGTGAATGTAGTGTCACCCGATACCGTCAAACTTTTGGGCCTTACCACCTCCCCGCATCCCCACCCATATCGGGTAGCATGGATTGATACCACCTCCATACCCGTTAGTGCTCGTTGCCTTGTCCCCATTACATTCCAATCCTATCAAGGCCAAGTGTGGTGTGACATCCTACCAATGGAAGTTGGGAGTATACTCCTAGGACGACCTTGGATCTACGATGTAGATGCCACCTTTCTAGGAAAGACAAACACTTGCATCTTCATTCATGAGGGGAAGAAAATCCAACTCAACCCTTCTCCACCCCGCCCCCTCCCCAAGAAGGCATCCCCCTCCCTTGAGGGATCCCCTACCCCTCCCACTATTCCAAACCCACCAAACCCCACCCCATCAAGCCCTAACCCTAGTATGATCAATAAGCCTCCTAGGAGCCTACACCTCATCACTAGGAAAGAGCTTGAGGAAGAAGTCAACTAGGGAGAACATGTGTGTGCCATTGTTATTTGCCTCGGGGAGTCCACCCCAACCAACCCACACCCAATAGAAATTCAACAACTCCTTGAGGACTTCCATGATGTATTTCCCGAGGAACTTCCAGACAAACTACCACCCATGCGCGATGTGCAACATGCCATCGACCTTGTGCCCGGGGCCACCTTGCCCAACCTCCCACACTACCGCCTCAACCCCACCGAGCATGCCGAGCTCAGGAGGCAAATTGAGGAGCTCATCAAGAAGGGCTTCCTCCAGATTAGCAAAAGCCCTTGTGCCGTCCCAGCTCTTCTCACACCCAAAAAGGACGGAACTTGACGCATGTGTGTGGATAGCCGAGCCATCAACAAGATAACGGTCAAGTATAGGTTCCCCATCCCTCGGTTAGATGATATGTTAGACATGCTAGCTGGAGCCACCATCTTCTCCAAGATTGACCTCAAGAGCGGCTACCATCAAGTCCGCATTAGGCCCGGGGACGAGTGGAAAACCGCCTTTAAGACTAAGGACGGTCTCTATGAATGGCTTGTTATGCCTTTTGGCCTTTCTAATGCGCCAAGCACCTTCATGCGCCTCATGACCGAGGTCCTCCGCCCCTTCATTGGCATCTTTTTAGTTGTCTACTTTGACGACATTCTCATATATAGCCAATCCAAGGAAGCCCACCTCGATCACCTCACACAAGTGTGCACCATTCTTAGGAAGGAGAGTCTCTTTGCTAACCCCGGGAAGTGTCATTTCTTGACCAATCAACTAGCCTTCCTAGGATTTATTGTCTCATCCCAAGGGGTATCCATGGACCCCGAAAAGGTCCAAGCTATTCTTGAGTGGCCCGAACCCAAGACCCTTCATGAGGCCCGAAGCTTTCACGGGCTAGCTACCTTCTATAGGAGATTCATCCGTGGGTTTAGCACCATCACCACTCCTATCATGGATTGCCTCAAGAAAGACACCTTTGTGTGGACTAGGGCAGCCTCAAAAGCCTTCCTAGAGCTCAAGGACAAAATGACCCAAGCCCCGGTCCTTTGCCTACCCGACTTCTCAAAAGTCTTCGAAGTCACTTGTGATGCATCCGGGGTAGGGATTGGGGGCATTCTTAGCCAAGAGGGTCACCCGGTAGCCTATTTTAGCGAGAAACTTTGTGAGGCTAGGACTAGGTACTCCACATATGACAAAGAGCTTTATGCCGTGGTTCAATCCCTTCGGCATTGGAGGCACTATCTCCTACCCAAGGAGTTTGTGATCTTCTCGGACCATAAGGCTTTGAAGTACCTCAACACCCAACAAAAGCTCAATGCCCGCCATGCCCGATGGGTAGAATACATTCCTCAAGTATAAGATGGGTAGTGAGAACTGCACTGCCGATGCGCTAAGTAGGCGGGTAGCCTTACTCTCCACCATCCAAGTGGAAGTAAACGGGTTTGAAAGAATCAAAGGAGAATATCCAACTTGCCCCGACTTTGGGACTCACTACAACACCCTTTCCACTCAGCCCCACAAGGAACATGAGGGGTTCATACTTCAAGAAGGGTATCTATTCAAGGGAGCTAGGCTTTGCATACCCCGGACTTCACTTCGGGACTTCTTGGTTTGGGAGTTACACAGTGGTGGCCTAGCTGGACACTTTGGGGTCCAAAAGACCATAGAGTTGGTTGAGAGGCAATTCCATTGGCCTAGTCTCAAGAAGGATGTGGCCCACATTGTGGGACAATGTCGCATTTGTGCCTCAGCCAAACAAGTGAAGCAGAATACTGGGCTTTACACACCCCTACCCATACCAGACCGACCATGGGAGGATTTGAGCACAGACTTCATCCTTGGCCTACCTAAGACCTTGCGCAAACATGATTCCATCTTTGTAGTGGTTGATAGGTTCTCTAAAATGGCCCACTTTATCCCATGTTCCAAAACCTCCGATGCTTCTAGGGTTGCCCGATTATTCTTTGATGAGGTGGTCCGACTCCATGGATTACCTAAGACTATTGTGTCTGATCGGGATGTGAAATTTACCAGTTATTTTTGGAAGACTCTTTGGCACCTAATGGGAACCCTCCTTAAATTCTCCACTACTTACCATCCTCAGATCGATGACCAGACTGAGGTCGTCAACCGAAGCCTTGGGAACTTGCTCCGTTGCCTTGTAGGGGACCACCCTGGGAACAGGGATCTCCTCTTATCTCAAGCCGAGTTTGCCTACAATGATTATGTCAATAGGTCCATAGGCAAGAGTCCATTTGAGGTTGTGCATGGTTATAGGCCTAGAAAGCCGTCCGATCTTATTCCCCTTCCCCCACATGCTAGAGTGTCAGTCTCAGTTGAGTCCTTTGCACAGCATATCAAGAAGTTGCATGATGACATCCGCAAGCATATAGGAAAGAGCAATGAGGCTTACAAGAGGCGGGAAGATGCTCACCGGCGCCACTGTGAGTTCCAAGTGGGAGATTCGGTGATGGTGAGGACGGAGCGACTCCTTCCGGGGCCTGCCTCCAAGTTGAGGGCCCGGGGTTCGGGACCCTTTCGAGTTCTGAAAAGACTTGGCAGTAATGCTTATGAGCTAGACCTACCTGAGGGTTCTGGGGTACATCCTACTTTCAATGTGGCGGATCTGGTCCTCTACAAGGGCCCCGCGGTGGAACCTAGTGAGGAACTCGAGCCTTTACCCCTCCTTGAGAGAGACACTCCCAGAGGGACTCCACTCTCTAGCTTGAGAGACCGACGAGAGCAGGTAGAGGCAATACTGGATGAGCAGAGTATCATTACTAGGCACAAGGTGTATCAGCGCTACCTGGTTAGGCGGAAGAACCGTCCCCCGATAGAGGATACGTGGGTGAGTCGGGAGGATCTGCTGCGCTTGGACCCCGACATGCTGGAGCATTACGACAGCCAGGCGGACCCCTACTCGACAGGGTCGAGTTCTCCCCACCCCGGGGGATTTGATGAGGGCATCTCACGACCCTCTTTCTAGCTCGGTTGCCTGCACACTTTTTGATATGGGATGGCTTTGGTCTCTACATGTTATCTTCCTTTTCCATGATCCCATCTTATGTATTTTCATTTTCTTGAGTCTTATCGTATGTACTTTCTTTTATTGAGTCTTGGTATCTAGTTTTTTTCTCTTATTTTGTGTAATTGGGCCTTAGTACCTTAGTGTGGGCCTAATGGGTTGAGTCTAGGACTTGTTGAGTCTTTTATCTTAATGTCAAGGTCATTTTGGTCATGTAAAGAATGGTTGCCTATATATAGGCCCATCTCTCCTCATGTACTCAACTTTTGATGAATCTATTTGAATAGCAATATTTCCACATCTCTTTCTCTTCTCTTACTCTCTCATTATCTCTCTCTCTATCTCTCCTTCTCTCTCCCCAAGGAAAGGGGCGAACCTCTCCTCTCTCCTCTCTCCTCCCAACCACTTCCAACCCCCACCTACCTCCATTAATACCCCACAACTTCCCACAACCCTCCTTTACTCTTCATCTAGTCCCAACAACCCTCCACCAATCTAAGCCCTACTTCCCAACCACCACCTACCCCAATCACTTCCTTAGGCACCTCTCCATCTTCCCAAGGCTGAAGGGGTCCCTCCCAAGGCCATTTTTGAATCTCCCTCCCATCTCTCCACCCCCATACCAGCTCCAGGTCGACCTCCCCTTCTCTCCCATAGCCAAGTTCGCCCCCATCCTCCTCTCACACTCACCCTCTCTCTAGTGCACCCCAACTCCCCATCTCCACCTCTAGCTGCTCCAGCCCCCCTCTCCATCTATCCCTGCCACTCCAGACCCTCCTGGAGCCCTAGCCACGTCCTCCCCCTCTCCCTAAACCTTCAGCCATCATTCACAAGCTTTGCTAACCCCCTTCCACTCCCTTGATTCTTGAAAGGTTGCAGTTCCAGGTAGCAGGTCGCAGGCTGCAGGTGCTGGTCCTGAAAGTCGCATCATCTCTGGCCTCTCCCTGATCCTCCTGGTGTCAAGGCCTACATATCTGGAAAGGTATTCCAGAGAGATTTCAAGGCGAGGTTGTTTCGTCGACATCCGAGTTCCGAGCTGCTGGTAGGAGTGATTCTCCCTCGACTGCGCAGGACCTCTCAGGCAGGGAACCAGAGCGAGAGTGGAAGCTCGACCACGACGAACCCTTTGAGATCCAGATCAAGTGTTCTTCAGAAAAAATCTTCCTTCTCAAGTCCTCTTTCATCCTCAAGAAGCAGAGCTGCATTTGGGCATCGGCATCTAAAGTTACGAATTTTCTACTCCAAGTGTGTCAGGTCAGTTTACAGGAGCCAGAACCGACACCCCTCTACTCATCTGATCGTCGCGGTATTCTCCGACATATTCCGACCACGCCGTTGGTGCCGAAAAAAATAAGACTCGACACGGTTCCAACGTTTCAGGTCTTGTCTCACTCAGAGCTTGGTAGAGATCGTGGCACCCTCTGCAATCAGCCACATTGTTCTGCACAAGACAGAGGCAGAACCAATCAGTCCAGTTCCAGACTCTGCCCCGGCCAGCAAATCCTTTACCAAGCTCAGAAAAAAATTCAGAGATCATCCTTGGTCCGTTGGCAAGCTTTTGGCGCAAGTCTGATCAAGATCTGAGCTCTGTGGAATTTTTGGCAGCATCATCACCGCCCCACTGTCCAGCGAACCTGCAGATTGGCAGAATCGGCGGAGTTCGGCAAGTCGGGTTTCCTTTGCTTAATTCCCCACCCCGCTTGGCCGGCTGAAGGCCCCTCCCTGCGTGGAGGTAGTTTTGAATGTAATAAGCGTAATCCCCACCCCAAGATCACCCCTCCTGCGAGAGGCCTAGTGTTGTACTCTTTGCACTTTCAGGTCAAGCTACATCGCCGCGGCGATCGTGTGTATACCCTCGCCTCCCGGCGCGCCCACGTCTCCGAGCGGGATCGGTGTCTTCACACCGATCAGGTGAGCCTCTGATACTAACCTTGATAGCCTTACTTCTTCAAGTTTAGTATTGCTTTGATTGCTCGTCGGACGGTGAGAAGAGGGCCCGTACTTGTATGCTCATTTGTTGGTGCCCACCGCGGACCGAGAGAGAGTGCCACCCAAAACCCCGCCCTGCGGGCCAGCTGCCCACTAAGTTGGGAATCCTGGACTCTTCGGGGTCAGCCTAAGCCAACTAAGTCCATTAGACTCATTGGGTCCCGCCTCGGACCCTTGCCATCATCCCCCGGCCCTGCCGGGTGATCGCGTGTGCCGTGTGAGTAAGACGTTATTGTGAGAATCATTGGGTGCTTGTATGCTTGTGGATCTAGGTCCTAGGTTGTTCATTACCTACTTAGTCATCCTTGGGCTGTGCCACATCACTAAGGCTACGGACTAAGTTGTCAGTGGACGCATCCGGCCTTGCTTCTAGTGGGCAGGTACTCCCGTCACATGACGTGAGATTCTTGTGACTTGAGTTTCCGTTTCCCATCTGCGAGACATGGCTTTGCATGTAGGTCCCGTGTGTTTTCTGAGGTAGAGGTCTAGGGTTCCGGTGAGCGTCACCGAGGGTTTTCCTAGCCAGTGTAGGGTTCACGATGGTGAGGTCGTGATCGTGTCTGCCTAGACCGTGTGGTCTTGGGTTGGGCCTTTGTCTGTGAGACAGGCCTCCACGACAGGGTTGTCGTGGTGTGGTTTATGGCGACGTAGCCAGAGGTCTTTCCGTTAGACCAGTGTTTCCCTTACTGTGGGATCGGGATGTTGGTTTCCGTTCCAGTAGGAGTAGCTGTAGTGCTGAGGTTTTACCGGCCACCGAGTTTGCTGTTCCTACTGTAGTTGCTGCTTTCCGCTACCGCCGTTGTTTATGGTTGGGGTTCCGCGGGACCCCTACTGAGCTAGTAATAGGAGGCTCACCCCTGCTTTTCAGGTGTGGCGGTTCTTCCTCGAGGTTCGAGGGTGCTGTGTGGAGGTTTTTAGTTGCTAGCTCATCGAGCCGAGTGTTCACTCGGTGTTGGATACGTTTCTCTTCCCTAGACTATACTTTTGATTGGACTGGACTCTATAGTTAGTTTACTTATTTCTGCTAATTGTTGAATTGTCCTACTTTATTTCCTATTTCTTTGTACCTCCACACTTCTTTTAGCCATTCCGAACCCTCCGGCTTGTGGGCTGCGGGCCAGGATTCAAATGGTATCGGGTTTTTCCCGATATCAGGATCTTGGGTCGTTACACCTTCAGCCTAGATGCTCTTCGGTCATAGCTCGATCACGACCACGTATGACCTTCGACCTAGCCGACCGGTGGCCATAGCCTGGACTCTTCTCACTTGATTGGATGCACCTTCTCTAATGATCCTAGACGGGGTAGCAAAAAAATGTAAAAGGATAAAAGTTTCTTTCTTATCTGTTGTCGTCTGTTATGATTTCCCATTGATATCCTATGAGTAGGGATTCGATTTTATCTTTGCGATAGGCGGATCATAGGGAAGTGGAAAGTGAACTCTCGTTGAGGTAATAAACTATGCAGGTGCTCGATCTATAGCGATATCCATACTGGCACAGAAGATGGAGTTCTCTCCACGTAGCACTCCGATAGAGTCTTAACACTTGAGACAAGAGGAAGGAGAGAGGAGAGGGTGTTGGGTCTAAGGAGAGAGAAGAGGGGGCGGCCCAACTAGGAGAACCCTCGATGCTTGACCTAGGGTTCCTCCCAAGAAACTATTTACACACTCCATTGGGGTTTTCATAAAAGCCATCATAAGTATATAATTATATAAATACCCCCATCGTTCGTAACCCTAAAGTGTGTGACCCTCTAGGCCTAATGTCAGTCTAGTTTTAAACCCATTAAGTTTAATAACTCCTTCTTAGCTTACCTGTGTTAACACTTAACATGCATTTAATTATTTAATCATCTAATGACTTAAATAATTAATTCACCATCTCATGATCGATAATCATCTCATGATCATTCCTTATTGGGCTTCCATGCCACGATGAGTACCAAGTAATACTCCATGACCTCAGAAGACAAAGTTGGTCAAGAACCCACTTTGAGACCTTTCTATCCATAGTTACCATATAACTATAGTTGTTCATTCACGCAATGCCCCTACCATAATTAAGGGTATGTTGATACTGTCATGACCCGAGTGTTCAGATCACATCTCCACAAGTTTTGGAGTGATTCTGTGGGTCCCAGATCGCGATTAATAAATAAAATGGAATTTTATGAATATCAGATCTTTAGATCCATAAATAAGAAATAATAATTTTTTAAGTACCATCGTGTGACGGGTGAGTTGCGTATTTTCCAAGAATTGTGAGGTTAATTTTTGATAATTTTTTAATTTTTAAAAATTTTAAACATCAAAAATAAATCTTATAAATAACCCTTAAACCCCTCTCATCTCTCGTTACTCTCCCTCTCTCCACCGTTTCTCTCCCTTTCTCTCTGTAACGACCCAAGATCCAAATACCGAGAAAGACCCCGATACTCTTGGATCCTGGCTCGCCACCCACGAGCCGAAGGCTCGGAAGGGTTAAAGGGACGGTGTGGCAGTGTATAAAAATCTAAAATAATTGGAACTCAACAAGACTTAGCATAATTAATGCAAGAGATAAACAGTCATATAATTTAATAATTACACAGTTCAGAATTTATATGTCCACACATAAGTGCAGTAACTAAAATGGTACAACACCAGGGGATATACCCAGTCTCTAGCAACTGGTGCTAAGTCTGACCGCTGGCTCCACGCGAAGCCTCCGAAGTGCAAAGAGCAAGCCACGCCTCACCTGAAAACAAAAGGGGGTGAGTCTTGTCTCATTGGCTCAATAGGGGTCCCGCGGATCCCCATCTCACAACGACAAGTACACAGTGCAAGACATAACAATTCTTAACAACAATTATAACAGAAGGAACAACAATGAATAATTAATTAAAGTAACCTTGTCACACGTGTACCACAGTTATTGAAAAGAACCCACAAGTCAAATGCCATATAATAGAATAACCTCGGTCACCCGAACACCAAACCATAATGATAAGAGACTTGGGTCGCTACACTCGAGTGACAAGAGCATTAGCTACTAGAAGCAAGGTCGGATAGGTCCACTGACGACTTAGTCCACCACCTCTGCGGTCTCTCTACATGCCCTAGGTGGAAACTGAGACATTGTACACGGAACACAAGACAAAGTTGTAGTCAGGGTCGTGCTCGTCAGCACGCATCCGAAGTCTCCGACCACGTGTACACACACTGACTGACTACGCTATGTCAGGCCCTCTAGCTGGTTTTCCTCTCTGCCCGAACTCGAGCCACCACAACGGGAGGCCCTACGAAAATCAACCTCAAACCGTCTCTCCCAGATCTAGCTCTCCACTACTCCTAAGTGGGTCGGCGCACACATGCCCAAATAAGTTACAACTAGTGGGAAAAGGTCACTCCAAGTATGGACCCACTATGAAACCACTAACGTGTCACCGATAGTGGACACACGCTCGTCGCACGGAACACGAGTTCAAACCCACAAGGCACAAGGCCACTGAGGTTGCTATCTCAGAAAACCATATACTATTCACATTTCTCTGCCATGGGTGTAACCACACGTTTTCCCCCAAGTCATCGGGCATCCCACCATGAGACGGCCCTCACAGGGTTTACATGACAATTTGTTATTTATTTTATCTAAAACTACCTCTATTTACGTTTGGGGCAAAAAACCAAGTTTCTGGGGCCGAAAAGGACATTTTCTGAAGTGGGTCTAGGGGTTACGGTTGATCGGACCAAGGGGGTCAGTCGATCAGACTTCCCATATGCATTTCTGCTCAAGACTCGGTCGATTGACCTCCCGGGGTCGATCGACCATCCTCGCTGTGCGCAGTCGGGGTAAGCGCCACGTCTATTAGAGACGCAGTCGGTCGTGTGACCACATCCATCCTGAACGCGGTCGCCTTGACCACCATGTTCAGGCCTGTCGACGTAGCCCCCCTCACACTACACGCGGTCCATGTTCACGCCAGGACCTTATCCAGAAGCTTAACGCGGTTGGGCGGTTGACCGCATTCAATCTTTCGATGCGGGAATGGGCGAACTGTCCTAAATCCCATTCCCACTCGACTCAAATGACATACCCAATCCCTATTTCATGTTGTCATACATCAAATACATTCATTTAAACCCAAGAAACTACATGAATCACATATATCTTCCACATTCACATTAAGAACTCACAAAGAACTTACATCACACCCATTTTTCTGACGATTAAACCTTTTTATCATGGGATTAAAAACATGAAAACATGAAAAATCATGATAAGGAGTGAGAGGATTCCATCTGCCTACCTAATTCATGGAAAACACGCTATTCTACCTCAGTTCTTCGCGTAAAATCTAACCCCACGTGTGAGATGCAGCCCTACCAAACGAACCACCGCCATCTTGACTTCAAGATCGCTCCTCCACCACTCCATAGCTCCACTGGATTTGCTCGTAGCACCCTGTCTGTAGTCAGGAGAAGAGGAGGGTTCGGGGAGAAACGGAAGAGAGAGAGAGAGAGAGGAGTGTCGAGAGTGGGAGAGAGGGGCACCCTCGTCGTGGGTTTAGGGAGGGTTTTAAGATGTTTTGTTCTTTTTTTTTTATTTTCCCTTTTTCTTCATGCAAGAAGCCCTGTAAGAAACCAAAATTATGGTTATGCCCATTCTTCATTAAATTTGATTAAATAAATTCTAAAATTTCAATAAAATCTCATAATTCCTTCAAAAATCTTTTAAAATATTATCTCAAAAAATTATGGCTCTTAAATTATTCACGAAAAGTTAGATCCAACGCCTAATAGGTGGGAATCCAAAATTCAGGGTATTACAGTCCTCCTCTCCTTACAAAAATTTCATCCTCAAAATTTACACTAAAATGCAATAGTCTAATGGGAGATATTACCCAAACAAATATGGAAACCGCTGTTGCATTTCATCCTCGCACACCAAAGTTGCTTCATTTCCAGAGTGGCACTGCCAAACCACTTTAACCAAAGATATGACCTTATTCCTTAGTCGTTGTTCACGTTGATCCTCAATACGAATGGAGTACTCAAGAATAGATAGATCTTGCGTCACTTCAGACCACACTGAGTCTTCCAACACATGAGAATCACCGGGCATGTAATTTCGCAACATCAACACATGGAACACATCATATACCGCATCCATCTTTGGAGGTAGCTGCAAACGATACACCGCTGGGCCAACACGCTGCACAATAAGAAAAGGTTCAATATAACAAGGACTCAACTTCCCACGGTTTCCGAATCACACCACACCTTTCATAGGGGAGACTTTCAAGAACACCCGGTCCCCCACTTCAAAGGTAAGATGTCACCTCCGTCAATCGGCATAACTCTTCTGTCGGCTTTGGGCTGCCTACAATCTCTGAGTTGTACCACCTTCACACACTGCTGTACCAATTCTGGTCCCATCATAACTCGCTCACCAACCTCAAACCAATCTAACTGAGTACAACATGGTCACCCCTACAAGGACTCATAAGGCACCATGCCCAGACTAGAATGATAGTTGTTGTAAGAGAATTCTACCAATGGCAAATGATGAACCCACGACCCTTGCCACTCAAGGCAACAAGCTCTCAACATATCTTCTAGGGTTTGGATAGTTCTCTTCGACTGCCTATTAGACTGAGGGTGATAAGCTGAGCTAAAAGTTAACTCTGTTCTCAAGGCCTTCTGAAAGCTCCTCTAGAAACCAGAAGTGAAACGGGGATCTCGATCAGACATAATAGAAATAGGAATGCCGTGCAAGGGGACAATCCATTTCACATGCAATTTGGCCAATTTGTGGACTGCCCAACTCACCTTAATTGGAAATAACTTGGTAGTCTTAGTCAACCTGTCGACCAGCAACCATATACCATCATGGCCACCCTGAGTCCTCGGCAAGCCGACCATAAAATTTATGGTCACATGGTCCCATTTCCACGTAGGAATCTTCAAAGGCCGCAAAGTGCCACCTGGTCGCTAATGCTCCACCTTCACCTGCTGACATGTTAAACATCTGGCCACGAACTCGGCAACATCCTTCTTCATACCTGGCCACTAGAATTGCCTCTTCAAATTGCAGTACATGTTGGTTGCTCCGGGATGCACAACATAACGAGAACCATGCACCTCCTGCAAAATAGCTTTCCTCACCTGATCTTTTGCTGGGACATATAACCCATCTCAAAATCTCACGACCTCATCATCACGAAACTCCACCTCGGCCATTGACAAGACACGAGGTAGCTAGGGTTCCACTCGTTGAGCTTCCATTACCTGGCGATGGATAGCTGGCATGATAGTCAAGCTAGCAAGAATAGCTGACCCCCGATCCCGTGGAAGTTTAATCTTGAAGGTCTCCATTGGTACATGCTACCACATCTTCCACTCTCTCAACATCAAGTGACTAACTGCTACCTTTCTGCTTAAGGCATCAGCCACCACATTCATTCTGCCCAGTTGATAAGGCAAGGTGAAATCATAATCTTTCATATATTCTGTAACGACCCAAGATCCGGATACCGAGAATAACTCGATATCATTTGAATCCTGGCGCCCACGAGCCGAAGGGCTCGGAAGGGCTAAAAGGTGTGTGTGGAGGTACAAGAAAATATGAAATAAAGCAGGAACAACAATTATAATAACAATTAAATAAACTAACTACAAAGTCCAGCCCTAATAAAGTACAATCTACAGTGAAGGAAACGTACCCAACACCGAGTGAACACTCGGCTCCGGCAAGCTAGCAACTAAGAACCTCCGCGATGTGCCTCAAAACCTCCAGGAGGAACCGCCACACCTTAAAAGTAGGGGGTGAGCCTCGTCTCACTGGCTCAGTAGGGGTCCCGCGAAACCCCAACCGTAAAACAACAGTGGTAGCAAGCAGCGCTAAATAAAACAACAACAACAACAGGAACAGCGAACACGGTGGTTGGAAAAACCTCGGCTCTACAGCTACTCCTACTGTACCGAGAAACACACCAAGATCTCATAGTCGAGGGATGTGGGAATGGATGTTTGTTTTTATTTATTTTATTATTATTATTAGGGTTTGTTGGATTTATTTGTTTTATCTATTTATTACATAGGCATGCCAGTCACTTCTGTGACAAGTTTATTGTGCGCTTGATCTGACTTGGTCAGAGGAAAGTGAAGTCCGTGCCCGGGACCGAAAGTCCGCCATACCGTAAAGGTTATGATGTTAATTACATCCTTCTAGAAGAAGAAAAATACTTGATTAATCGCCAGGATAGAGGGCCATTGAGGCTAGACAGATGTAAACGCAAATGTAAATTAACAGATAATGATGTGCAATACTAGACTCAGATTTACACTCAAGCACGCAATACAGCTACATTTATTACCCGATTCCCGATACGCAGCGGAGAACTTTTGATGTGGCATGGCCAAGGGGACAACGGAGATGCAATGATGGGCCCTCGGACCTAGACACGCAAGCACCCTAGCGAAGGTCTGTACCCAATTTCGATGGACTACCTCACTCGTCGCGCGACCCTTTCCTTGGGTGACTCGGGGATGGTAGGTTGAGTCCGAGGACCAGACCCTTGCTGGTTTGGGTTAGGGGCAATGTTGAGTGGGAATTCCGCCCTTAGGTTTGGAGGTTCCCGTGGCAACGGGGCAGACCACACGCCATGGAGGGCGCGGGTACGCTCACACTCACTCTCCACAATGGCCACTCAATGTGGGGGGTCGGCCGGGGCCGGGTGCTCTCTTCCTCATCGACGGAGCTCAGAAATGATAAGGGATGACAGAAATAACCAAGAGGGATAGGGGCTCACCTAGCCGGCTTGAAGAAGCCAACTTCGACCGGAGATGAAGGCGAGCGGGGAACGTGCGATGCCTGCACATGCGTCGGTGTAGCTTGACCTGTAAATTAAAGCTTACACCACTACGCCTCTCGCAAGAGGGTGATCGTGGGGTGGGGAACTTAAAATTTCAAAACAAAGACTACCTCCACGCAGGGAGGGGTGGTCAGCCAGCCAGGCGGGGGTGGGGCAAATGGGAGCGATGAGGGCCGAACGGTAGGAGGCCGAAATCTGCCCACCCGGTTCTACAGGGACAGCAGGTCAGCAAACGGGGTGCCACGAGCTCTTCCAGTCATTGTAGGCAGCCGATCTTGAGCTACCATGACCCTGGAGGGCTAGGGATCACCCGACAGGAACTTTGGGTCGCTTGGGAGTCGACATGGGCCGCTACGGCTTCGGGACCGGGACTGCTCCTGCGTGACCTTGTCTGTCCCAGAATTACAATAGTCTGAAGAAGGGGCCGCCACGGGCTCTCCCGAACTCCGATGGGGGCGGGACTTGCACTGACGTGGCCGTGAGTGAGGTGGGAGCTTTCTGGCAGAGCCGCCGGTCGATCAGGGGTTGGACTGAACTGTAGCGGGGCCAAATCCATGAACCGATCGAGTCTGGCCCACTTGAGTTTGTCGAATAGGGTGACGATGTTGGGGGTGTTAAGAACTCCTCCGGTGGCTGATTGTGGAGGGGCTGGTTCCGAAACGTCCTAGCATGGCTCGGGAGTGTGCCGATGGATTTGCAAGCCGATCGGAGACCAGCTGTGGCCGTGACAGTCCGGGGATCAGGACCCAACCTGTGCTACCTGCCTGGGCCAGAAGCACGGGTGCTTGAAGAAAATGCCGCCACGAGTTCCTTCGTGCTCTGATGAAAGTGGGACCAGCGCCGATGCGCTCGTGGGGAAGTCCTCTTTGAGCAAGAGCTGACGGAGCCGCTAGAAGATGTCAGAGCAGAGAGCAGGAGATAGAAGATTGGGAGAGGGTCTAACCCAGTCTGGCGAAATTGACCTGCGTATGCCGGGGAAAACTGCTGGAACGTGATGCTCTGGAGCCCAAACGGTTCCCTTCTTTTTGAGGTGTTCAGAGGACTTATAGACGCTTGCCTTAACCAAAAGTCATGCCAATATCTTCACAGGTCTGACCGTGGTGGCGTCTGCAACTGGCTTCAGGTGTTTTACCGGAGCTCAGTTACGCAGGCCGACGAGAATCGGCCTCCTGGTCAGGTCGGACGTCGGATGAAGGTGGAAAAGCCCTCTGTGAGCGACGTCACGCGGTTCGGAGAAGAGCGGGGAAGAGGAAGAAGCGGAGAGCGCGCGGGCTCCTTCTTTTTTGTTTGTTTTGTTTGCTGCAACACAGAGATGAGAGGAAAGAGAGAAGGGGCCACCACGGGAGATTGCTCCGGCGGGGCGAGCGGGACAAGTATGATATAGCAAAATATGGGGATTAAACGGCCATAGCGGGAAGTGACTCGCCGCGACCTCGGGGGGACGGGAATGATGCAAAAATTAAATAACAAGAATTGAAACGGCCATTGGGGAAGTTACTCGCCGCGGCCTCGAGAATATGAACAGAATATAACAGAATATAGAGAAAATATGAGAACAGAAATTTAAACGGCCATCGGGGAAGTGACTCGCCGCGGCCTCGATGATATGAGCAGAATATAACAGAATATAAAGAGAATATAAGAACGGAAATTTAAACGGCCATTGGGGATGTGACTCACCGCGGCCTCGATGATATAAGCAGAATATAACAAAGCATAAAGAGATTATAGGAATAGAAAATTAAACGGCCATTGGGGAAGTGACTCGCCGCGGCCTCGATGATATAAGCAGAATATATAACAAAATATATAAGAGAATATAGGAAACAGAAATTTAAACGGCCATTGGGGAAGTGACTCGCCGCGGCCTCGATGATAAGATGTGATCGCCAGGGGCCAAAAGACCCCAAAGTAAGAAGGTGATCGCGCCTACCTCAAGAGCGGGAGATGGCGGGTTGCTTCTTCCTCTCCTTCCGGCCGGCCGACGGAGAGGGCTTTCCTCGGGTACCCTTGCAAGACAACGACAAATAAATGACAAGTGGATTAGAAAGATGGAGGTGTAGTATTCGAATCCTTGCGATAAAAATAACGAAATGATGGCAAGACACACACCTGGTTGGTGTTATCTTTTAAACCCCTCTCGGACTCGAGTAGGAGGAAAATGAGATGATGGATGTAAGAAGTATAAGAGAAGAGGCCCCCTTGTGAAGGGGGATAGATGATGCAATATGATGAATGTAAAGGACTATGGAGAAAAAGGGGAAGAAAAGGCTTATTGGATGAGCCGAGGGTGAAATCCGGCGGAGCTCCGGCAGCGTGGGGACGACGTGGAAGCGCGGTGGATGAAGACGACCTTCCTCTCGCGAGCGTGAGCACCCGAGAAGCCGGCAGAACCTCCACCTACAAAAGAACCCACGGGTTAGAAAAATGACTCCGTAGCCTCTGGGCTCCGGCAGCCTATCGGATCACTGCTTAGCTCCCTTAGAACTGAGGGGTGGGCCTCTATTTATAGAGTTCCGGAAGGTGGAGGCGTCCAGGACCCTGGACACCTCCATCAGGGCCGAAATAATATTTTATTCTATTTTTATTGATTTTTTTTAGAATACTTTTATGGGGGCGTCCAAGGTCCCGGACGCCTCTAACAGGTCCACCGAAAACCGACGACGGCCGCACGCGGTTTGGCACAACGCGTGGTTTTGTGAGCGGCGCCTCGTGATTCAGAAATGGGCTCGTCCAGTCAGCTGGACATCTCTAAATTTGGCTTTTTCACACACAACAAACCGTCGTTCGGTGGGCGGCGCCCGTGAGGGAGTTTATGGAGGCGTCCAGGGGCCTGGACGCCTCCAAAATATATATATTTTTATTATTTTTTTGTCTTTTATGACAGGGCTGGCATTTTGAATTTTTATATTTGTTTTTTATGGAGGCGTCCAGGGGCCTGGACGCCTCCATTAATATGTATTTTTTTTATTTTATTTTTTTGTGTTTTATATGCCAAAAAGATTTTTATTATTATTATTTTTTTTGGAGGCGTCCAGAGGCCTGGACGCCTCCATTAATATATATATTTTATTTTGTTTAGGGCCCTGAGAAAATAAATAAATAAAAAAGAAATTAAAAATATGGGGGCGTCCAGGGGCCTGGACGCCCCCATTAAAATCGACCCGGGTCCTCAAACGGCGGCCGCCCGGCAGAACCTTCTGGGTTCCGGAACCTTCTGATGCGTCCGACGGGTGTTGATGCCGTCCGAATGCCGTGACGAAACGATTCCGGTTGCCGAAAAAGGCAGAAGAAGATCCAAGAAAAGGAAGCACTCGAGTGATTCAAAATGCGTAAGCCGTTGCGGGGCGTTGTATAGTAATATGAGACTTTCTTAAGAGACGTCAAGAATGGCGTGTCTACAGCTGCCCCGCCTTGGCGTCTGCTTTGCAAGGGAGCGACACGTAGTGGAATGGTGTCGAAGTGGAGTGGAATGAAGTGGGAGCGGACTGATAAGTTGATGCCAAGGTGTGATGAGACACGCTTTTGACGTTACTGTTTGGAATCTTTCCTGGAGTTTCAATGAGACGACCTTGAAGAAGGTCTTTCAAATATTGACGATTGCTTGGACGGAGATCAAATAAGGGAGGGTGAGATGTGCGCTCAGGCACGAAACAAAAAGGGACCAACTTCTCGGTGTGGAAGTACCTGGGTCATAAACCGGAGGTTTCACCTTTGGGGAGCGTTTACCAGCCAATGTGGAAGTGCTGCGGCCAAGGTGGGTCAAAAAAAAAGGTAAAGGAATATCTGAGGGTCTGTCCAAACAAGGGTCTCCTTTGGAAGAGCAGCGTCGGGGCCGTCTCTAGGAAACTCGGTATTTCATTCGGAGTGGAATATCTCATATTTGTGGGAATTGAAACACAACGGCTTTCACAATCGAATCACTTGAATGATCTTCCGCAATAAATCAAAGTCCTATATGAATGCATGCTGGGTTTAAAGAAAAATTCAAAACAAACTAAAATAGAAAATAGCCAAGGATAATATTGTTAACTTGTGAAGAACGGGTCAGGATACCGACCCGGTGAGCTGATACTGGGCTGGGGCCCGTTTATCCGCGTACCAACTCACTGAATGGAACCGTCGTCCCCATGCTACCACAAATTAACGGCCTATCCGTATAACCCAAACTCTTCCGGGATCATCACCGTTTTTGTTGAAGGGGAACTCAAATCCCAGATTCGTTCGGGCCGCAAGGTCCTTGGCATGTTCTAGTAGCGTAGGTATCATATACTATGATGCATGACATGGTGGGACCAACCAATGAAAGGTGGGACAGGAGATAGGACAAAGACGTCCGTTAGTAAAACCTGCACAGATTAGCAAAGGTTAACAACATCAAAAGGTAGCAGAATCGCACCACAGTTCAAAGGAGATCCAGACAAAATCTTGACAATGACCACTGATGTGACATGTTCTGTCCTGTAGCACCCTTCCCTTCCTATAAGAACTCCCCTTAGGCTAGTTCATTCAAATGCACCAAGGTGGGTTTTGGAAGCTCAGGAGAGGAAGGAGAGGAGAATCTAGAGATCTTCAGGATGGAAGGAGAGTCTTCCCGTGTTATGAAGAGGAGCAAGCCTAGCAGCGAGATTAGGCGACTTTCCGACCTCGAGGGTCATCTGAGTGGGACGATCATGTCGCATATGGTAGGCTGACTCTTTTCAAATTTCTGCATGTGAACCTTCTTCTTACTTCCTTCATTTCTTCTTTTTTTCTAGCCATATCCACTCTTCCCAGGCCCGAGGAAGTTTTCCAAGCTGCCATGGCTTTCAAAGCTGACTTCCAATATCTCCATTGGCATGAGGGCCATACTCTCGAAGTGGCATCTGCAGGGGCTCCTTATTCACGCCAAGCATTACGAGAAGATTCGTATGGACTGGGCGGCTATGGGCGCGCTAGTGGAGGTCTGGCATCCCCAGACCCACACTTTTATCTTCCCGACCTTCGAGGTGACCATCCTCCTCGAGGAGGTGGAACTTCTGCTTGGTTTGAAGAAATTCAAGAGCGACGGGAAGGTGAAGGCTATGCGGATGCTGACACGGGGTACTTCTGAAAGCGTCCTTGGAAGCTTCATGCCGCCCGACGCAGCTAGAAAGGTCCGTACTCAGAAGGGGATCGATCTCCAAAAGCTTGCGGAGTGGGTCATGAACGCCCTGAGAGGGTCACCAGACGATGACTATTTGGAGGGAATCATGAAGGGGTTCACCATTTGTCTGGCGGGTGCTCTCTTGTTCCCTTATACCGACAACATGG